>ML361176.1:0-11911 GCA_005239505.1 Nicotiana paniculata | reverse complement strand
AACCATAACCAACTCTTCGAAATGATCAAGTTACATTTTTTGGCATTTAATGGCAATTAAACTTGAATTCCGCCTAGTCGTGCATATATTATCGCCTACCATGGTCGAGGCCGGACGCCGTGGTACGTAGCCGGTACCGAATCGCATGATATTTTTCCAGGACATCAAATATGAACCAAGGAACCATAACCAAAACTTCAAAATGATCAAGTTATATTTTTTTGCATTTATTGCAATTAAACTGGAATTCCGCCAAGTTGTGCCTGTATTATCGCCATCCATGGTCTAGGTCGGACGCCTTGGTATGGATCCAGTAACGGATCGGATAATATTTGTCCGAGAGATAAAATACAACCCAAGAAACCATAACCAAATCTGCGAAAGGATCAAGTTACATTGTTTGGCATTTTATGGAAATTAAACTAGAATTCCGCCAAGTCGTGCCTGCATTATCGCCTTCCATGGTCCCGGCCGGACGCCATGGTACTTAGTAGGTACCGAGTCGCATGATATTTTTCCGGGAATTCAAATACAACCCAAGTATGCATAACCAACACTTTGAAATGATCAAGTTATATTTTTTGGAACTTTATGGCAATTAAACTGGAATTCCGCCAGTCGTGCCTGTATTATCGCCTGCCATGGTTCAGGCCGGACGCCTTGGTATGGAGCTGGTACCGGATATCATGATATTTGTCCGGGACATCAAATACGACCCAAATAACCATAACCAATGCTTTGAAATGATCAAGTTACATTTTTTGGCATTTTATGGCAATTACACTGGAATTCCGCCAATCGTGCCTGTATTATCGCCTGCCATGGTCCAGGCCGGACGTCTTGGTACGGAGCCGGTACCGGATCGCATGATATTTCTCCAAGACATAAAATATGACCCAAGGAACCATAACCAACGCTTCAAAATTATCAAATTACATTTTTTTGGATTTTATGGCAATTAAACTGGAATTCCGCCAGTCGTGCCTCTATTATCGCCTACCATGGTCCAGGTCGGACGCCTTGGTACGGAGCCAGTACCGTATCTCATGATATTTTTCCGGGACATCAAATATGACCCAAGGAACCATAACCAACGCTTCAAAAAGATCAAGTTACATTTTTTGGCATTTTATGGCAATTAAACTAGAATTCAGCCAATCGTGCATGTATTATCGCCATCCATGGTCCAGGCCGGACGCCTTGGTATGGAGCAGGTACCGGATGACATGGTATTTTTCCGGGACATCAAATTGAACCCAAGGAACCATAACTAACTCTTCGCAATGATCAAGTTATATTTTTTGGCATTTTATGGCAATTAAACTGGAATTCCGCCAAGTCGTGCCTGTATTATCGCCTACCATGGTCCAGGCCGGACCCCGTGGTACGTATCCGGTACCGAATCGCATGATATTTGTCCGGGAAATTAAATATGACCTAAGTAACCATAACCAACACTTCGAAATGATCAAGGTACATTTTTTGGCATTGCGCCAGTCATGCCTGTATTATCGCATGTCGTGATCCAGGTTGGACTCCTTGGTATGGAGCCTGTACTGAATCTCATGATATTGACATCAAATACAACCCACAGAACCATAACCAACGCTTCGAAATGATCAAGTGACATTTTTTGGCATTTTATGGCAATTAAATTGGAATTCCCTCAGTCGTGCAGGTATTATCGCCTGCCATGGTCCAGGCCGGACGCCTTGGTACAGAGTCAGTACCGGATCGCACGATATTTGTCCGGGATATAAAATATGACCCAAGGAACTATAACCAATGCTTCTAAATGATCAAGTTACATTTTTTGGCAAATTATGGCAATTAAACTGGAATTCCGCCAGTCGTGCCTGTATTATCGCCTGTCATGGTCCAGGTCGGACGCCTTGGTACGGAGCCGGTACCGGATCTCATGATATTTGTAGGCTACATTAAATATGACCCAAGGAACCATAACCAACGCTTCGAAATTATCAAGTTACATTTTTTGGCATTTTATGGTAATTAAACTGGAATTCCGCCAGTCGTGCCTGTATTATCGCCATCCATGGTCCAGGCCAGACGCCTTGGTATGGAGAAGGTACCGTATCGCATGATATTTTTTTGAGACATCAAATACAACCCAAGAAACCATAACCAACTCTTCGAAATGATCAAGTTAAATTTAGGCATTTTATGGCAATTAAACTGGAATTCCGCCAAGTCGTGCATGTGTTATCGCCAGCCATGGTCCAGGCCGGACGCCGTGGCACGTAGCCGGTACCGAATCGCATGATATTTGTCCAGTACATAAAATATGATCCGAGCAACCATAACCAACTCTTCGAAATGATCAAGTTAATTTTTTAGTATTTTATGGCAATTAAACTGGAATTGCGCCAGTCATGCCTGTATTATCGCCTATCGTGGTCCATGTTGGACTCCTTGGTACGGAGCCGGTACCGAATCTCATGATATTTGTCCGACACATCAAATACAACACAAGGAACAATAAATAATGCTTTGAAATTATTACGTTACATTTTTTGGCATTTTATGGCAATTAAACTTGAATTCCACAAGTCGTGCCTGTATTTTCGCCTCCCATGGTCCAGGCCGGACGCCTTGGTACGGGGCCGTTACTGGATCACATGATATTTTTTTGGGACATCAAATACGACCGAAGGAACCATAACCAACACTTCGAAATGCTCAAGTTACATTTTTTGGTATTTTATGGCAATTAAACTGGAATTCCGCCAGTCGTGCCTGTATTATCGCATGCCATGGTCCAGGCCGGACGCCTTGGCACGGAGCCGTTATCGCATCACATGATATTTTTTTGGGACATCAAATACGACCCAAGGAACCATAACCAATGCTTCGAAATGATCAAGTTACATTTTTTGGCATTATATGGCAATTAAACTTGAATTCCGACAGTCGTGCCTGTATTATTGCCTGCCATGGTCTAGGCCGGACGCCTTGGTACGGAGTCGGTACCGGATCACATGATATTTTTCTGGGATATAAAATATGACCCAAGGTTGATCAAGTTACATTTTTTGGCATTATATGGCAATTAAACTTGAATTCCGACAGTCGTGCCTGTATTATTGCCTGCCATGGTCTAGGCCGGACGCCTTGGTACGAAGCCGGTACCGGGTCACATGATATTTGTCTGGGATTTGAAATATGACCCAAGGAACCATAACCAACGCTTTGAAAAGATCAAGTTACATTTTTTGGCATTTTATGGCAGTTAAACTGGATTTCCGTCAGTCGTGCATGTATTATCGCCTTCCATGGTCCAGGCCGGACGCCCTGGTACGTAGCCGATACCGAATCACATGATATTTTTCCGGGACATCAAATAAAACCCAAGGATTCATAACCAATGCTTCAAAATGATCAAGTTACATTTTTTGGAACTTTATGGCAGTTAAACTGGAATTCCGCCAGTCGTGCCTGTATTAATGCCTGCCATAGTCCAGGTAGGACGTCTTGGTACGGAGCCGGTACCGTATCACATGATATTTCTCCGAGACATTCAATACGACCCAAGGAACCATAACCAAAGCTTCGAAATGATCAAGTTACATTTTTGGCATTTTATGGCAATTAAACTGGAATCTAGCCAGTCGTGCCTGTATTATCGCCTGCCATGGTCTAGGCCGGACTCCTTGGTAGGGAGCTGATACGGGATCGCATGATATTTGTCCGGGATATCAAATATGACTCAAGGAACCATAACCAACGCTTCGAAATTATCAAGTTACATTTTTGGCATTTTATGGCAATTAAACTGGAATTCCGCAAGTTGTGCCTCTATTATCGCCTGCCGTGGTCCAGTCCGGACGCCTTGGCACGATGCCGTTACCGGGTCGTATGATATTTGTCCGCGACATTAAATATGACCCAATGAACCATAACGAATGCTTCCAAATGATCAAGTTACAATTTGCATTTTATGGCAATTAAACTGGAATTCTGCTAGTCGTGCCTGTATTATTGCCTGCCATGGTCTAGGCCGGACGCCTTGGTACGAAGCCGGTACCGGGTCACATGATATTTGACCGGGATTTGAAATATGACCAAAGGAACCATAACCAACGCTTCGAAATGATCAAGTTACATTTTTTGGCATTTTATGGCAATTAAACTGGAATTCCGCCAGTCGTGCCTTTATTAGCGCCTGCCATGGTCCAGGCCAAACGCCTTGGTACGGAGTCGGTACCAGATCGCATGATATTTGTCCTGGACATCAAATACGACCCAAGGAACCATAAACAATGCTTCGAAATGATCAAGTTATAATTTTTTGGCACTGTATGGCAATTAAACTAGAATTCCGCCATTCGAGCCTCTATTATCGCCTGCAATGGTCCAGGCCGGACCCCTTGGTACAGAGTCGGTACCGGATGGAATGATATTTATATAGGATATCAAATACAACCCACGGAACTATAACCAACGCTTGAAAATTATCAAGTTACATTTTTTGTCATTTTATGGCAATTAAAGTGGAATTCCGACAGTCGTGCCTCTATTATCGCCTGCCATGGTCTAGGCCGGAAGCCTTGGTACGGAGCCGGTACCGGGTCACATGATATTTGACCAGGACATGAAATATGACCCAAGGAACCATACAACACTACAAAATGATCAAGTTACATGTTTTGGCATTTTATGGCAATTAAAGTGGAATTCCGCCAGTCGTGCTTGTATTATCGCCTGTCGTGGTCCAGGCCGGACGCCTTTGTGCGGAGCCGGTACCGGGTCGCATGATATTTGTCCGGGACATAAAATATGACACAAGGAACCATAACCAACGCTTCGAAATGATCAAGTTACATTTTTAGGCATTTTATGGCAATTAAACTGGAATTCTGCCAGTCGTGCCTGTATTAGTGCGTACCATGGTCCGGGCCGGACGCCTTGGTACCGAGCTGGTACCGGATCATATGATATTTTTACAGGACATCAAATACGACACAGGGAACCATAACTAACGCTTTGAAATGATCAAGTTACATTTTTTGGCATTTTATGGCAATTAAACTAGAATTCCGCCAGTCGTGCCTCTATTATCGCCTCCCATGGTCCAGGCCAGACACCTTGGTATAGAGTCGGTACTGGATCGCATGATATTTATCCAAGACATCAAATATGACCCACGGAACCATAACCAACACTTCGAAATGATCAAATTAATTTTTTTGGTATTTTATGACAATTAAACTGGAGTTCCGCCAATCGTGCATGTATTATCGCCTGCCATGGTCCAGGCCGGACGCCTTGGTACGGAGCAGGTACCGGATTGCATGATATTTGTCTGAGATATAAAATATGACCAAAGGAACCATAACCAACGCTTTGAAATGATCAAATTACATTTTTTGGCATTTTATGGCAATTAAACTGGACTTCTACCAATTGTGCCTGTATTATCGCCTGCCATGGTCCAAGCCAAACGCCTTGGTACGGAGCCGGTAACGGGTCGCATGATATTTGTACGGAACATTTAATATGACCCAAGGAACCATAACTAACGCTTAGAAATGATCAAGTTACATTTTTTGGGATTTTATGGCCATTAAATTAGAATTTCGCCAGTTGTGTCGGTATTATCGCCATCCATGGTCCAGGCCGGACGCCTTGGTATAGAGCAGGTTCCGGATCGCATGATATTTTTTCGGGACATCAAATACAACCCAAGGAACCATAACCAACTCTTCGAAATGATCAAGTTACATTTTTTGGCATTTTATGGCAATTAAACTGGCATTGCGCTAGTCGTGCCTGTATTATCGCCTACAATGGTCCATGCCGGACGCCGTAGTATGGAACCGGTATCGGATAGCATGATATTTGTCCGGGACATCAAATACGACCCAAGGAACCATAACCAACGCTTCGAAATGATCAAGTTACATTTTTTTGAATTTTATGGCAATTAAACTGGAATTCCGTCAGTTGTGCCTGTATTATCGCCTGCCATGGTCCAGGCCAGACGTCTTGGTACGGAGCCAGTACCGGATCACATGATATTTTTCCGGGACAATAAATTCGACCCAAGGAACCATAACCAACGCTTCAAAATGATCAAGTTACATTTTTTGACATTTTATGGCAATTTAATTGGAATTCCGTCAGTCGTGCATGTTTTATCGCTTTCCATGGTCCAGGCCGGACGCCTTGGTACGGCGGCGGTACCGGATCGCATGATATTTTTTCGGGACATCAAATATGACCCAAAGAACCATAACCAACGCTTAGAAATGATCAAGTAACATTTTTCGGCATTTTATGGCAATTAAATTGGAATTCTGTCAGTCGTGCCCGTATTCTCGCTTGCCATGGTCCAGGCCGGAGGCCTTGGTACGGAGCCGGTACCGGATCGCATGATATTTTTTTGGGACATCAAACACGACCCAAGGAACCATAACCAACGCTTCGAAATGATCAAGTTACATTTTTTGGCATTTTATGTCATTAAACTGGAATTCCGCAAGTCGTGCATGTATTATCGCCTGGCATAGTCCAGGCCGAACGCCTTGGTACAGAGCCGGTACGGGATCGCCTGATATTTGTCCAGGACATCAAATACGACCCAAGGAAAAAAAACCAATGCTTTGAAATGATCAAGCTATTTTTTTTGGCATTTATGGCAATTAAAATGGAATTCCGCCAGTCGTGGATGTATTATCGCCTGCTATGGTCCAGACCGGACGCCTTGGTCGGAGCCGGTACTGGATTGCATGATATTTTTTTGGGACATCAAATACGACCCAAGGAACCATAAGCAACGCTTCTAAATGATCAAGTTACATTTTTTGGCATTTTATGGAAATTAAACTTGAATTCCGCCAATCGTACGTGTATTATCGCCTGCCATGTTCCAGGCCGGACGCCTTGGTAGGGAGCCGGCACCGGATCATATGATAATTTTCTGGGACATTAAATACGACCCAAGGAACCATAACTAACGTTTCGGAATGATCAAGTTATATTTTTTGGCATTTTATGGCAATTAAACTGGAATTCCGCCAGTCGTGCCTGTATTATCGCCTACCATTGGTCCAGGCCGGAGGCCTTGGTTCGAAGCCGGTATCGGATAGCATGATATTTATCCGGGACATCAAATACGATCCAAGGAACCATAGACAACGCTTAGAAATGATCAAGTTACATTTTTTAGCATTTTATGTCAATTAAACTGGAATTCAGCCAGTCATGCCTGTATTATTCCCTGCTATGGTCCAGGCTGGACGCCTTGGTTCGGTGCCGAGAACGGATCGCATGATATTTTTCCGGGACATCAAATATGACCCAAGACACCATAACCAACGCTTTGAAAGGATGAAGTTACATTTCTTGGCATTTTATGGCAATTAAACTGGAACTCCACCAGTCGTGCCTGTATTATCGCCTACGATGGTCCAGGCCAGACGCCTTGGTACGGAGCCGGTACCAGATCGCATGATATTTGTTCGAGACATCAGATACGACCCAAGTAACCATAATAAACGCTTCGAAATGATCAAGTTACATTTATTGGCATTTTATGGCAATTAAACTGGAATTCCACCAATCGTGCCTGTATTATCGCCTGCCATGGTCTAGGTCGGACGCCTTGATACGGAGCCGGTATCGGATAACATGATATTTGTCTGGGACATCAAATACGACCCAAGGAACCATAGACAACGCTTCGAAATGATCAAGTTACATTTATTGGCATTTTATGTCAATTAAACTGGAATTCTGCAAGTCGTGCCGGTATTATCGCCTGCCATAGTCTCGGCTGGACGCCTTGGTACAGAGTTGGTACCAGATCGCATGATATTTGTCCGGGACATAAAATACTGCCCAAGGAAACATAGACAATGCTTCGAAATGATCAAGTTACATTTTTTGGCATTTTATGGCAATTAAGTTGGAATTCTGCCAGTCGTGCTTGTATTATCGCCTGCCATAGTCCAGGACGGACGCCTTCGTACGGAGCCGGTACCAGATTGCATGATATTTTCCTGGGACATCAAATACGACCCAAGGAACCATAGCCAACACTTCGAAATGATCAATTTACATTTTTTGGCATTGTATGGCAATTAAACTGGAATTCCGCAAGTCGTGCATGTATTATCGCATGCCATAGTCCAGGTCGGACGCCTTGGTAAGGAGCTGGTATCGGATAGCATGATATTTGTCCGGGACATCAAATATGACCGAAGTAACCATAACCAATGCTTTGAAATGATCAAGTTAAATTTTTTGGCATTTTATGGAAATTAAACTGGAATTGCGCTAGTCGTGCTTATATTATCGCCTGCCATGGTCCAGGTCGGATGCCTTGGTACGGAGCCGGTATCGGATAGCATGATATTTGTCCGGGACATCAAATACGACCCAAGGAACCATAGACAACGCTTCGAAATGATCAAGTTACATTTTTTGGCATTTTATGGCAATTAAACTTGAATTTCACCAGTCGTGCCTATATTATCGCCTGCCATAGTCGAGGCAGGACACCTTGGTACGAAGCCGGTTACGGATCACATGATATTTTTCCGGGACATCAAAGACGACCCAATGAACCATAACCAATGCTTCGAAATGATCAAGTTACATTTTTTGGCATTTTATGGCAATTAAACTGGAATTCCGGCAGTCGCGCCTGGTTTATCGCCTGCCATGGTCCAGGCCGGACGCCTTGGTACGAAGACGGTACAGGATCGCATGATATTTTTCCGAGACATCAAATACGACCTAAGGAACCATAAACCAGCACTTCGAAATGATCAAGTTACATTTTTTGGTATTTTATGGCAATTAAACTAGAATTCTGCCAATTGTGTCTGTATTATCGCCTGCCATGGTCCAGGCCGGACGCCTTGGTACGGAGCCAGTACCGCATCACATGATATTTGTCTGGGACATCAAATACGACCCTAGGAACCATAACTAACGCTTTGAAATGATCAAGTTACATTTTTTGGCATTTTATGGCAATTAAACTGGACTTCTACCAATCGTGCCTGTATTTTCGCCTGCCATGGTCTAGGCCAAACGCCTTGGCACGAAGCCGGTACCGGATCGCATGATATTTGTCTGGGACATCAAATATGACCCAAGGAACTATGCCTGTATTATTTCCATCCATGGTCCAGCCTGGACGCCTTGGTATGGAGCCGGTACCGGATAGATGGATATTTTTCCCGGACATCAAATACGACCCAAGGAACCATAAACAACGCTAGTCGTGCATGTATTATCGCCTGCCATGGTCCAGGCCGGACGCCTTGGTACGGAACCGTTACTGGATAGCATGATATTTGTCCGAGACATAAAATACGACCGAAGGAACCATAACAAATGCTTCGAAATGATAAAGTTACATTTTTTGGCATTTTATGGAAATTAAACTGGATTTCCGGCAATCGTGCATGTATTATCGGTCCAGGACGGACGCCTTGGTATGGAGCCGGTACCATTACGCTTGATATTTCTCCGGGACATCAAATATGACCCAAGGAACCATAAAAAAAGCAACTAAAGGATCAAGTTACATTTTTTGGCATTTTATTGCAATTAAACTGGAATTCCGCCAATCGTGCCTGTATTATCGCCTGCCATGGTCCATGCCGGACGCCTTGGTGCGGAGCCAGTACTGGATTGCATGATATTTGTTCGGGAAAAAATATTCAACACAAGGAACTATAACTGACGCTTCGAAATGATCAAGTTACAATTTTTTGGCATTTTATGGCAATTAAATTGGAATTCCGCCAGGCGTGCCTGGATTATCGCCTTCCATGGTCCAGGACGGACGCCTTGGTACGAAGCCAATTCCGGATCGCTTGATATTTTTCCGGGGCATCAAATACGTCCCAAGGAACCATAACCAACGCTTTGAAATGATCCAGTTACATTTTTTGGCATTTCAATTAAACTGGAATTCCGCCAGTCGTGCCTGTATTATTGCCTGCCATGGTCCAGGACGGACGCCTTGGCACGGTGCCGGTATCGCATCACATGATATTTGTCCGGGACATCAAAATATGACCCAAGGAACTATAACCAACGCTTCGAAATGATCAAGTTACATTTTTTGGCATTTTATGGCAATTAAACTGGAATTCCACCAATCGTGCATGTATTATCGCCATCCATGGTCCAGGCCGGACGCCTTGGTATGGAGCTGGTACCGAATTGCATGATATTTGTCCGGGACATCAAATAAGACCCAAGGAACCATAACCAACTCTTCGAAATGATCAAGTAATATTTTTTTGAATTTAATGGTAATTAAACTGGTATTCCGCCAAGTCGTGTCTGTATTATCGCCTGCCATGGTCTAGTCAAGACGCCTTGGTATGTAGCCGGTTTTAAATCGCATGATATTTGTCCGGGATGTCAAATACGACCCAAGGAACCATAACCAACGCTCTGTAATGATCAAGTTACATTTTTTGGCATTTTATGGCAATTAAACTGGAATTCCTTCAATCGTGCCTGTATTATCGCCTGCCATGGTCCACGCTGGAAGCCTTGGTACGTAGCCATTACCAGATCGCATGATATTTGTTCGGGACATCAAATACGACCGAAGGAACCATAACCAACGCTTTGAAATGATCAAGTTACATTTTTTGGCATTTTATGGCAATTAAACTGGAATTCCGCAAGTCGTCCTGTATTATCGCCTGCCATGGTCCTGGCCGGACGCCTTGGTACGAAGCCGGTACCGGATAGCATGATATTTGTCCGGGACATCAAATACGACCCAAGGAAGATCTTTCGGGTAGGCTTCTCAATCTTTGCAGGAAGATCAAATAAGTACGAGTGGTATTCAGGAGAGTGGTATTGTTCTTGCTGGGTGGCCAATTGTGACTCATGAGTTTTCTTCTGTACCACTGTTGGCTGTGGGACAGTGAAGACAGGCGTAACAGTAGCGGTTGTCTGATTGGTTGTCAATGGCACACTTTGGGAGCACTCAACAGAAATTACAGTTGTAGTTGTACAATTGGGATAAAGACTGGACCCAGGTGGATAGGATATATCAGACAATGAGACTGGAATGGTAGTTCTAGAGGGTGTGAATTTTGGGAAACCACAAATAGAAAAAGGCGGCCCTTGGCCATTGACCCATGCTTGACACATTTCAGCCATTTTCATTTTCAGAACTCTATTTTCCTCAATCACAGTAGACTCTTGTTGAATCCTCTGACCCTGAGTCTCACGACTGCTCGTAACAGCTTCGATGTCAGTTGTCATTCTTCCCTTGGATTTTTTGTTGTCAGCTTACCACAAACCGACCACCTCAAGCTTTCTTTACAATTCAAAACAAAAGATACGTTAGAATGGACTCAGTCGGTCCTTATCATTCTTCTTTTATTTTTCTTCACTTTCTTCTTCTTCTTCTTCTTTTTTTCAAAATTATTTNAGGAAGATTGGGAATAAAGTAAATAACCTAACTCTTTTTTTTCTTGTATTTTGAATTTCTTTTAGTATTTCTTTTTGAAACAAAGACTTAAAAAGAAGAAAGAAAATATTTATGGATTTAAATTTATTTATTTTATTTTATATTTTAGAATTTTTGAAAAGAAAGACTTCTAAAGAAGAAAGAAAAAAAATATTCTATTTTTTTGAATTTGAAAATAAAAATTCTAAAGAAGAAAAGAAATATTTTTGGATTTTTGAACTTTTATTTTGAATTTATGAAAGAAATACTTCTAAAGAAAAAGAAAATATTTTTGAAGCTTGAATTTTTTTTTTTTCGATTCTCGAAAGAAGAATGAAAATATATTTGGATTTTTGATTTTATCCTTTTTTTTTATTTTGATTTTTTCAAAAGAAATTTTTTTAAAGAAAGACTTCTAAAGAATAAAGAAAAATACTTTTTTTGGATTTTTGATTTTAT
>MDKI01242330.1:0-25534 GCA_005239505.1 Nicotiana paniculata | reverse complement strand
TTCAGTTTTAGTTTTTTCATCTTTCGATTTACAGGTTCGAAATTTTACAAGTTCCAAAGTTATTAGTTTGGAAATTTACGGGTTTCGAAATTATAAAGTTTACGGGTTCGAGATTTTGCGGTTTTGAAAGTTTAGCGATTCAGAAGTTTATGAAATTTGTGGATTCGGAAGGTTGTTGGTTCGAAAGTTTATGGCTTCATGTTTATTGTATCTAAATTATTATGAATATTCTTAAGTTATTTTCTTTAATTTGCATACCAAACACCAGAAAATGAATAAGATTACTACTTGTTTTTCAAGAAAATATTTTGTTGAAAAATATTTTTCGTTATACCAACCACAGCCTTAGAAAAAAGAAATCGACATATTTGATTTGATTTGGTTCCACAAAAATGAGGAGAAACCGAGACTAATATGTGTGTGTATTGGTTTATAGATTTTTGTAATAATTTTATGTATTTTTTCGTAATTTTCTTTTGTATTTTGCTTCCCGATCTTGGATGTCAGGTCACTACTTTGCTTTGTAAATCAAAATTTACTCATTTTGATATATCATTGGGGGATGTAGATAGTGGTGAAAGAGTGTTCGAATGGTGAATGCAATGCAACAACTTGTATTAGTAATTTCTGTGTATATACAATCTTAATAAAGTTGAAGGAAATTATGCCACTATTAGCTAACTTGCACTTAGTTCATGAAAACGAACAAAAACAGAAACCAATAAATTAAACCGACAAACAAAATAAAAACCACAAATTTATCATAAGAGTCTATTTGGAAGGACATCTTGTAATTGAATTTATTAGTGCTAGCCTAGTAATTATATAACAAAGAATTACAAAAATATATTTATCTATCATAACGTAATTACAATGTAATGTCATGTGTCTTGTTAGGTTACACAAGTATAAAAGAGTTAGATATTTTTTTTAAAATTAAAGTTAATAATATGAAATGATTTTTTTGAAGGATAAGTGAATATACTTTAATGTGTGACAAATATATATGCATATAAGAAGTATTAGATTTTATTTATTACCGTATTAAGTATTTAAAATACATATTTTAAAAATATACGTTTTGTAATTATAAATTGCTAGATAATATCATAACGAGTAGTAGGAATCTTACTACTCACATGAACATAATAAAATTCATGATTAGTTCCATGTTTTAAATAACAAAAGAATATATGTTCGATCGGTCGTTTTGAGCTCTAGCGCGTCGTTCGGCGGTTTGAGGCTTTGAGTACTTCAGGTGCTATGACTTGTACGTCTGGCCGGAATTTAATTTCGGAAAGTTCGGAGTTGGTTTGGAAACGAAATTCTAAATTTGGAAGCTTTAAGTTGGAAGAGTTAGACCAAACTTTGACTTTTGAGTAAACGATCTCAGAATAGAATTTTGATGATTCCAATAGCTCCGTATGGTGCTTTGGGACTTAGGAGCGTGTCTGAAAAATTATTTGGAAGTCCGTAGCTAAATTAGACTTGAAATGGCTAAAATAGAAATTTAAGTTTGGAAGTTTGACCAGGGAGTTGACTTTTTGATATCGGGGTCCGATTCTGAAAACTTGAATAGGTTTGTTATATCAATTATGACTTGTGTGCAAAAACTCGAGGTCAATCAGGCTTGATTTGATAGGTTTCAGCATCGAATGTAGAAGTTGGAATTTCTTAGTTTCATTAGGGTTGAATTGGAGCATGATTCGTGTTTTTCGCGTCGTTTGATGTGAATTGAGGTCGGCTAAGTTTGTTTGGCGTTTTAGGACTTGTTGGTATATTCAGACGGGGTCTCAAGTGGCTCGGGTGTGTTTCGAGGTGAGTTTTGAGCGAGTCTGGTCATTTAGGCACTCTGATGTTGTTTTGGAACTTTGGAAGTGCGGGGGCACATTTTGGAGTGTTGAGGCAGAGGAAAAGTGTGGGCCACAAAGGAAAAGTACGGACCACAAAGGAATTGTGTGGACCGCAGAATTCCTCTCACGATCGCAATTTTGAGATTCTGCAGATTCAATGGTCCGGCTTCGAAAGCTTATAATTTTTTAATCTACAAGGAATTTGGAGATGATTTACAAACAAAAGTTGTAGCGCTTTGAGTCTAGTTTTCAGAAAGGTAAACCAATAATTTTTTGAACATTTGTAGAGAAAGTTATGTTCAATTTACTGAAGCCTAGTAGTGCAGAGGCGGCTGAAGTGCGACCACACGATTTGGATTGCAGCCGCAAAACCTGGAATGTGCGGACCGCATAAAAATTGTGCGGTCAGCACAATGGGGATCAGATTTTGTACTATATGAACAAGTGTTTCATCTCATTTTTCATTTTTGGACTATGGGAGCTCGGTTTGTGGTGATTTTTCGTGAGATTTTGAAGAAATTCATCGGGGTAAGTGATTCTAACTTGGATTTGGTTAATGTACATGAGTATATCAATGTTTTCATCATTTAATTAGTATTTTGAGATAGAAATTTGAGAAAATTTGTAGAAATTTCATAAAAATAAATTTTTGGGATTTGAATGTCGATTCAGAGTCGGATTTGAGTGAAATTAGTACGATTGAACTCGTAATCGAATGGATTGTCGGATTTTATGAGTTTCTCTGGATTCCGAGACGTGATCCCCACTTCTAAATTTTCAAACGGAAATGGGAATTTTTATAAATTGTTAAATTTCAAGCATTGGAATATATTTGAATGGTTTGCACATTGTTTGAATAGTTTTGGATTGACGGGCATTGGTTTGATGTGTTAGAGTGGCGTTGGAGCCGGCTATGGAACTTCGGAGCGAGGTAAGTCTCTTATCTAACTTTGTAAACTATCCATAGGTGTTATTTATTGTTATGTGCAACTAGTTATGGGTGCTACGTACGTACGAGGTGACGAGATTCCGTACGTAGCTATAACATGTTTATGTCCGGGTAGACTTTGGTTCTTATCATGTAATATTTGAACTACTTGAACTCGTTGTGCTGGCTTACGTCATTGAAGTTAAAAATGTAATTGATTTAGAAATAAAAATTTGTATACTAGGCCAAGCTTTAACACTTGAGTAGTGGGGCAGTTATTCGAAAAGTGGAAAAGATTATATTCATTTATGCTCTTGTGCTATAATGTAAACGCGTGTCTCGTAATTTTGGGAACTTCCTTCCCTTTCTTCTGGAGCAAGCTGAAAATCTCGGCATTATATAGATGCATCTATGGTTCGTGCCGCTCGACCCTTGGCAATGTACATATTATTTTGTATCGGGCCGAACGGCCTCGGCAGAATCGTGTGTTATATTGTTAGTAGCCCGAATATGCACGAGCAAATCTTTCCACTGATGCCCGGCATTTTATATGGATTCCTTATTTATTTGATAATGACACTTGACATTTTCCTGAGTTGTTGTGGTAGAATACAAGATTTAGAAATTCATGCTTTAAAAGAAGTAAATTGGAAGATTATGTAACTTACAGATCTATCTCATCATTGTCGTGTGCCTCATATCTGCTCTTGTTTTATTATATATTTTATTGGACCTTTAGTAAGTGTCGATGTCGCTCACTCGTCACTACTTTTCCGTGGGTAGACTCGATACTTACTGGGTACGCGTTAATTTATGTACTCATGCTGCACTTCTGCATTAAAAGTGCGGGAACTGACAAGTTCATTTGGTGATCATCTTAGCGCGTAGGCACACCTGTTGAGGAGACTTGATGTGAGCTGTATTTCAGGATACACATCGCAGTCCACCGAATCTCCATCGTACTATTTAATTTATCATGTCTTATTCACATTCTGGACAGACGTTGTATTGTTGTTGAATCTCTTAGAAAATTGCTCATGCACTTGTAACACCAGATTTTGGGATTTTTCTTCGGGTTATACATTATTGTGGTTCCCATTAATATTTTTATTCATTTTGTAAATTCTATGATATACTGTTAAGCTAAGGAAAATAACGATTTCAAAAATACTAGTATGAGTAATTAAATTGGTAAATCACCGTTGGCTTTCCCGACGACAGCGTTAGGCGCCATCACGACCTATAGTGGATTTTGGATCATGACAACTTGGTATCAGAGCGTTAGGTTCACTTAGATCTCACGAGTCATGAACAAGTCTAGTAGTGTCTTCCGGATCGGTACGTAGAAGTCTGCACTTATCTTCGAGAGGCCATAGGGCTGTTAGGAGCACTTCCCTTATTGATTCCTTTTTCGTGTAATTTGATTCCATTGAGGCTTGTGCCTTTATTTCCTTCCTACCCATTCTTATACGATGTTGAGCGCTCGTGCCAATTGGGCAACGAGGAGTTTTATTGGTACTGCAGACGTGGTGCAAGATGTTGTTCCCTGCGTGTTCGGGTAGGCTATTATCGTCGCGTTGCGAAAGGATGTTATGTCGTTTTGGCTCAGAATCTATATTGCCTATGGTTTGAGGTTACTCACATATTGATATGGGGTCCGTGCGTTGCTATCACACGGTATTCATGTACTGGTGGGTGCTTGTTTATACGTCAAGGCGGTAAAACGACTCGAAAGGAGGATTTCTCAATGCGTGATTTATAGGTTCAGTATTTAATTCCAACAAAGGAAAGGCAATTGGACTATGAATGTTCAAGTTTGGGTTGATGGAGTAACAAGATTTGGAATTTTCGAGCGTGGTGGAATTTTCATTGTGATGCGGTGTAGTAGTCCTTGTTTGAGTGCGTTACGGTTTGGCGATGTCATGGTCTTCTTTGAGTTTTCCTTCGGAGAAGGGTGTTGTAAAATGGTGCTTGAGGGGTGGTTGTTAGAAATAGAGATGTGCAGCGGTTCAGGATCGAAAGGGTGATTCCAATGTTGATGGCTCGAGAAAGATGATCTTCTAGGAGACCTAGAATTGGTAGTAGTTTGTTTTCTCAGGTGCTACGGAGATGAATTTTGATTCGATGCAACAATTGGGTAACAAAGAATGAGGAAGGACATGTGGGAGGTGTCTTGCAGTGGTTAATTTACTAGCAGGTCAAGTATGAGAAGCGGAAGTCGAGAAGTTGTTGAAGGGGGATGGTTTGACCAAAGTGGGAGAGGCAGAGTAGCATATGGATTTTGTGGTAGGATAGCCACGTACCTTCATAAAGTGTAGAACGGTTTGAGAATCGTGATAAAAGGTTATTTGGTCTATGTATTTTATTTGGAATGATGGTTACTGTATGGAGAGAGATTGAGTATGGCAGAAAAGAGTTTGCTTGAAATGAAGAGGGGTGTGAAGATTTTATTATAATTTCAAATGCAATATGACTCGAGTTTGGATGACATTGTTGAGCTCTCAGTTGATGACAATGGGGAAAGAACAAACTTATATAGCCAGTGGGAGAGCATGGGCTTAGAATGGTTTACTGAACTCGTGGTAGTTGTACTCGGTGCAACGTCGTTGGAAGATGTCGGTATGAAATTTCACGGGTGGGTTATCTCCTTTGAACCGGATAACGGTTGCGTGATGTTGATGAAGCTTCTATGAAGAATTTTACTTGCTATCCGATAAGGGGTCGGATATGAGACTGTGGCTGATGATTCAGAATGTTCGTGAGAAGATTAACAAAACACTTCGAGGAACTTAGCGGGTTAACGATGCGAGATCATGGTAATTAAGATGGAGGAATCATTGTGGGCTCAATATTATGTGATTATAGCTTAAAGCTAAGTAGGGGAGCCCCAGTGTCTATGATTGGATCACGTGGTTGTCTGCTTGTGTGGTTTCTTGCTATCGGTGCATGGGTGAACTATTTATGACTAATGAACGTGTGCAAGGAACTTGATTAATGTGTGCCAAACTTCGTCTTATCGATTCATGTACAGGTTTTGGGAAGACTCAGAGTTATCCTTCTTGTGGATGTAATGTGCAAAGAAAATAATTCATCCGATTGCTTCTTTGAGAGGGAATTCATGTGCTAGCAGAGCAATGGAGTTTGTTTATAATCGAGAATGGGTCAGAATTGGTGACTCTTAATAATGGTCCAGTTAGTTCAAGAATTTAAGTCCAATGCCTAAGGATTTCAGGTCCTTTGTGTGGTTAAGGATCGAGTTTCTACAGTGGATTGTGAACGGGACTTGGAATGTTCTATGTTATCATAAGGTATGCGGTGCGGTATTGGAGGAAAGGAAGAAATACCTTCGGATTTGCGGGAGGTCATGTAGAATGGGTATACCAGTTGGAGATCGCATTGTGCGCATGACGATAAGTACAGATTGATTCGTTATGTTGTAGATAGAGCTATTATTATTTTAAGACAGGTCCAGAGTAAATGTAAAGAAGTTGGGTCGGTTATTAATGGTTGAGTAAGCACGATTGTGGCAATGATTAGTTCATTTTGTGTGCGAAGTTATAACATGTGGTTTTTGATTATATGTGCGAGCTCGGCAACCACCATAACTTCATTGAATTGGGAGATATTTGATTCAAATGGCTTTGTGGTGTAAATGGATTTATGGGAGAGTCATGGCGGTGTAGATCACGACTTGAGGTTGTATTTTCTGCGGTTTGGAAATTCAGTTGTTGTTGCATTGGTTCTTGTGAAATGAGCTAAGTAAAAGATTTTCTAGCCATTGAAGTGTTCATTCTACTAGTAGTTCAGGAGTTATGATGAATTCTGGTATTCTCGTGTAGCGGCATGATAGATGTAGTAAGTGGAAGGGGGATTTGAAAGTTGAGGATCAAGGTTGCGGTTAGGTGTTGACAAGAATGTTACGAGCTCGGATGAGTAGGGGTGAATTCAAATGTTTAGAGTAAGATGGCATTTTCTTTAGTGTCACCTGAGAACGACATTCTCTTTAAGAGGCTTTTTGTATTGATTTGCGAATTCTTGAATTGCTTTATAGAATTTGTACGGTTGGTGGCATGGATGTGCATATTTTGCCACCGGGTGTGGAATGTAGTGGGAGCCTACCCCATGAGAACTTTTTTATAAGTATGGCATGTTGGTCATTTGATTGTGAAAGGTTAAAACCAAGTATGGAGGTTATAATAATATCGCTACGGTGAGAGTTTATGCCTGAGAGGCGTTATATTCCTTGGGTTGTGGAATGTGTGAGTTTGTTACGAATTTGATGGTTGTTCTTATGTGACATGTAGGTTATGAGACGGCTTGATTATTCGCACATGTGTTGAGGTCCCGTGTAGCTTGCGGTGTTGTATGAGCAGGATAGCTCTCGAGATACAGGTCATATATCGCACCTTAGCTGTGCTTGGGTTTTGTAGCGTATGGCGCTATCCGTCTCCCCGGGGTTGTATTTTCGCACTGGGCATGCTTGTGGTCGATATTCGTTATTTCATAAGTATAAGTGTTATGGCTTGATGTGTGTTTTCTCCTTAACGGGTATATTGTGCGGATCAGGTGACACGCTGTCACATGTATGTTGTTTGGATCGGGTTACATGCCGCAATGGTATTATGTGTGGATCGGGTTGCACGTCGCAACATCGAGATGGTGAGTACGGTTCCCTATTTCTATTCTTGTGCATTTTGTTTCTCATTTCGTGAGAAAGATTCGTAACATTTTTTCGGTTGTTGTATTAGTTACATGGGCTGAGTAGTTCTTTTCTACAGTTCGCTTTTCCTCATGTTTCGCATTCGAGTTTGTAGCCCGTTGGCTCATATTAGTGTCACACGAGATCTTGGCCAGTGTTTGAGGTTGCTTATTGCCTGGGTAGCTTATACTGGGTAAGACGAGACTATTGGACCTGAAATTTGTACAATCAGATTTTTATAAGGTACATTAAAGAGAAAAATATCATTGTTCAGTTCAGAATGGGGTGATGGTCCTTGTCATGAGGAAAGATTCCATGATTCGTTGATTCGGTAGGTGGGTATTAGTTTCTACACGTCTCTTTCGTCGCGGCAGTATTGCAAGAATTGGAAAAAGGCTTATATGTGCCACGAGGTGTATTATGGGCAACGGATTTGTGAAATTTCAGTTGTTGTGCTTGGAAAAGGTTGCCTTGGGCAAATGAATTATGTGGTGCATGGTGTGATTTCAGCATAGTTGCATGATCATGTTTTGGTACAGTCTGTGGAGACTGGCACGATATTCGTGTGTTTGAATCAGCTCTTGTAAAAAAATTTGGAAGTTGGAATTTGGTTATAAAGCTCACTGACTAAATAAGAGGGAGGACCTTCAGTCTGGCTCCAGGCAGGTGCACGAGGTGTTAAACAATGATTTTAGACAACTCCAGAGCAGTTCTTAGCACGTACGAGGAAGAACGTATGTTTAAGTGGGGGAGAATGTAACGACCCGACTGGTCATTTGAGCTGCAGCGCGTCGTTCAACGGTTTCAAGCCTTGAGTAGCTTCACTTCAGGTGCTATGACTTGTACGTGTGGTTGGAATTTAATTTCGGGAAGCTAGGGTTGGTTTGAAAAGAAAATTCTAAATTTGGAAGCTTTAAGTTGAAAGAGTTGACCAAACATTGACTTTTGGGTAAACGACCCCGAAATAGAATTTTGATGATTCCAATAGCTCAATATGGTGATTTTAGACTTAGGATCTTGTCCGTAAAATTATTTGGAAGTCCGGAGCTAAATTAGGCTTGAAATGGCTAAAATAGAAATTTAAGTTTGGAAGTTTGACCGGGGAGTTGACTTTTTGATATCAGGGTCGGAATCCGATTATGGAAATTTGAATAGGTCTGTTATGTCATTTATAACTTGTGTGCAAAATTTGAGGTCAATCAGTCTTGATTTGATAGGTTTCGGCATCGAATGTAGAAGTTGGAATTTCTTACTTTCATTAAGCTTGAATTGGGGTATGATTCGTGTTTTTCGCGTTGTTTGATGTGAATTGAGATTTCAGCTAAGTTAGTATGACATTTTAGGACTTGTTGGTATGTTCGAACGTGGTCCCGAGTGGCTCGGTTGTGTTTCAGGGTGAGTTTTGAGCGAGTCTGACCATTTCGGCACTCTGATGTTGTTCTAGAACTTTGGGAGTGCGAGGGGAGGGGGGGCACATTTTAGAGTGTTACGGCAGAGGAAAAGTGCGGACCGCAGAGGAATTGTACGTACCGCATAGGAATTGTGCGGACCGCAGAATTATTCTCACGGTCGCAGAATTGAGATTCTGCAGATTCGATGGTCCGACTTCGGAAGCTTATATATTTTAATCTACAAGGAATTTGGAGATGATTCAAAATGGAAAATTGTATTCCTTTGAGTCTAGTTTTCATAAAGATAATCCAATAATCATTTAGAAATTTGTAGAGAAATTTATGGTTAATTTATTGAAGCCTGGTAGTGTAGAGGCGGTTGAAGTGCGGCCACACAATTTGGATTGCGGCCACGGAACCTGAAATGTACGGGCCCCAAAAAAAATGTGCGGTCAGCACAATGGGGGATCATATTTTGTACTATATGAACGAGGGTTTCATCTCATTTTTCATTTTCGGACTTTGGCAGCTCGGTTTGTGGCCATTTTTCGTGAGATTTTCAAGAAAGTCATCGTGGTAAATGGTTCTAGCTCGGATTTGGTTAATATATATGAATATATCATTATTTTCATCATTTAATTAGTATTTTGAGATGGAAATTTGGAAAAAATTGTAGAAATTTCATAAAAATGAAATTTTGGGATTTTGAATGTCGAGTCGGATTTGAGTGAAACTAGTATGGTTGGACTCGTAATCGGATTCCGCGTGTGCCCCACTTCCAAATTTTCAAGCGGAGTTGGAAATTTTTATAAATTGTTAAATTTCAAGCATTGGAGTATATTTTGATTGGTTTGCACATTATTGAATAGTTTTGGTTTGACGGGCATTGGTTTGATGTGTTAGAGTGGCATTGGAGTCGGCTATGAAACTTCGAAGTGAGGTAAGTCTCTTGTCTAATCCTGTGAGGGGGAAACTACCCTAGGTATTATTTATTGTTATGTGCAACTAGTTATGGGTGCTACATACGCACGATGTGACGAGAGTCCGTACGTAGCTATAGCATATTTACGTTCAAATAGACTTAGGATCTTATCATGTAATATTTAAACTACTTGAACTCATTTTGCTGGCTTACTTACTTGAAGTTATAAATGTAATTGATTTAGAAATAAAAATATGTATACTAGCCCAAGCTTTAAGAATTGAGTGGTGGGCGAGTTATTCGAAAAGTGATAAAGATTATATTCATTTTTTGCTCTTGTGCTATAATGTAAACGCGTGTCTCGTAATTCCGGGAACTTCCTTCCCTTTCTTGTGGAGCGGGCCGAATCGGCAGTATATAGATGCATCTATGGTTCGTGCCGCTCGACCCTCGGCAATGTACACATTATTCTGGATCGGGTCGAACGACCTCGGCACAATCGTGCGTTATACCATTAGTAGCCCGAATATTCATGAGTAAATCTTTCCACTAATGCCCGACATTATATGTGGTAATCCTTATTTATTTGCTAATGACATTTGACATTTTTCTGAGTTATTATGGTAGAATACAAGATCTAGAAATTCATGCTTTAAAAGAAGTAACTTAGAAGATTATGTAACTTACAGATCTATCCCATCATTGTCGTATGCCTCATATCTGCTCTTGTTTTATTACATTATTTTACTGGGCCTTTAGTAAGTATCGATGTCGACCTCTTGTCACTCCTTCTCTAGGGTTAGGCTCGATACTTACTGGGTACGCGTTGATTTACGTACTCATGTTACACTTCTGCACTAAATGTGCAGGAATTGACAGGTTCATTTGGTGATCATCTTGGCGCGTAGGCGCACCTGTTGAGAAGACTTTATGTGAGCTGTATTCCAGGCTACACATCGTAGTCCACCGAGTCTCCATTGTACTATTTAATTTATCCTGTTTTATTTACATTTTGGATAGATGTTGTATTGTTGTTGAATCTCTTAAAAAAATGTTCATGCACTTGTGTTACCGGGTTTTGGGGTTTTTCTTCGGATTATTCATTATTATGGTTCACGTTAATATTTTTATTCATTTTGTAAATTCTATGATATATTGTTAAGTTAAGGAAAATCACAATTTCAAAAATACTAGTATGTGTAATTAAATTGTTAAATCACCGTTGGCTTATCTGACGGTAGCGTTAGGCGCTATCACGACTTATAGTGGATTTTGGGTCGTGACAATGAGTTTAGAAAGTACTTTTTGAAAACAAATATTGTACTAATAAATAGAACAACATTTTAATAAAACACAAAATTAACTAGTATTTCTCACATATTTGAAATAGAAGAGATAGAATGAAACGAATAATATATTTGACAAATAAGAATAGAAGATAATTTTAGAACTCACGTTGCAATTATACAATGTACCATCAATTCTCCGATATTGCTTGACAATGGGAGAGTTAATTGTTACCCCTCAACTACACCCAATTACGTGCTGACCAAATAATTACTTAACTTGTCAAAGGATCCATAATTGTTTAATGACATCCACATCCAATGATGCCACTTTTTTTTGTCTTTTGTGGTGGAAGGGGGTGGGGGCGTAGAATACGAAGTGCTTTGGACATTAAGCTCCTCTTGACAAAAAAAGAGAAACAAAACATCTGCTCGAGAAACCATAGGCAAGTATTCAACCATGCACATATGCTTCACAGCCAACGAACTTTACTTGGACTAGGGAAACAATATCTTTGAAATTATATACAGCAAAATGTTTCCATATTCCTTGCATTTACATACGCCTCATTTGCGTCACGTTTGACTTTCCTGTAACTATTAAATGAGGCGGATAATAAATACCTTCTTTTCCCTTTATATAACTGATCATTCGAGCTGTAACACCAACTTAACAATCGAGACAGAAAAACTAAATTCCCAGATCAAATGAAGGAGAGTTTCCGCCATCAGGAATTTGTGTAATAGGTATTGAATTCACTGTATTCTGAACCAAGGACTGTGATTTATTTCTGAGCATTCTAGCAGCCTCTGCTTCCATTGCATCAAAATCGATACTTTGAAAGAACTGGTCATCATCAAATGGATCACCAACTTCATCTGCTTCTTCCAAAAGATGTGAGTTTACACCAACAGCTTTAGAATGAAGAGAGAACTCATCGTGTAAATTGACAACTGGCAGTGAACTTGCTTGATAATAGCTCAACTTTCTTTTTCGGCTCTCTAACTTGCTATCGTTTTCTCTCAAAGAGCAAGTGGTTGAGCATGGTATGGCTTCTGGTGTGATTCTATTTATCCTTTGCTGAAAGTTTGAGGAATTTCTCGTTATTGACTTTGGGTCAGTTTGAGGTGTGTGATCATTTGCTGTTCCAGATGAGTTCTTGCTTTCATCTGCTCTGCTAGTTGGAACCTCAGAATCAGGAGTATAATCATTTGAAAGGTTGGGAATCGGTGACTGAGTGAGCAATGAACGCCTGTGGTTAAAGATTGGCTTAGGTCCAGAAAACAAGGCAATGCAGCCGTGATCATCAGACGATCTATGACTTCATGAAAATATTACTAAAAGGGGATCTATCTCCCTGATAAAAACGATACTTTATCAATAATGAAGCAATTTACAGTAACATTCAAGAAAGTGCTAAAAGAAGATACTCTTTAATTCTTTACAACATTTAAAGCACTTCGCATGAATGATCAGACGCATTTGCTCTATCTGAAATAGATTGATCTTTTCCCTTTCTTCAGTTTACAACATTCAAGAAAGACGGAAGGACAAGAAATTATATATTGTTGACCAGCTTAATTATAGGAGAAGAATTAGAGAATCAAATCTTTAATTAATAGCTTGATTGTAGGAAGATTGTATTGTAAGTGCATATTCTCTCATTACTATCATTTATTTACTTTCCTAAAATAGCTGTAGGACTTTAGTACAAAAGGGATATATCAGTAGGATGTTAAATATACATTGAAATACAAAGAAGCCTTCTCTTCTTCTCAATTTTATCATGGTATCGGAGCCATTGTTGTCCTTTTGAGGTGAGTTTTCTCCCTCTGCAGCACTAATGTTCTAGAGGTTGAGTTTTCAAACTTTTTATTGTTTTCTTGCTAAAGTTTCTGTCCGAAGCTATTTTTCTCACCCTCCGCCAGTTCCGTACAAAAACAGGTATCACTGGAAGGATTATACCTACGACCTACCCAAACTAGTTTCAAATTTTTTCGAACACCAGAAGACAAGTCTGGCATAACCAGTTAGCTCCAGAAGCCTTTTTTTCAGATTCCGACGGCATAACCAGTTATATTCTGGAATTCTTTTTGTGCTTCGGATTGTTCAAAAATATGGGAGACTCAAAAACAATAGATAACAATAATTCTGTTTCACATGGTATTAGTATGGTAAAACTGGATGGTGCTAGTTCGTATCTTGTCTGGTCAAGGGCTTGTTTGTTGTTTATTAAATCCAGGAAAATAATTGGTTATATTGTGGAGAAAAGAAACAACCTAATGTGACTGATGCTACATAAAGTCAATGGAATTCTGATAACTTCCTTGTAATGACGTGGCTTTTGAATACTATGCATCCTCGAATTTCTAAACAACATTTGTTGCTAGACACTGCTGAAAAAATCTGGAATGCAGCCAAGCGCACTTATTCTCGCAAGGGAAATAATGCCCAGATTTTTAAAATTCGTAATAAAATTCAAGCGACTAAACGAGGTGAGTTGACTATCACTGATTATTATTCCGAGTTAAGCAGGTTATGGCAGGAGATTGACTACTATCAGGAACTCCAAGCAAAGTGTATTGATGATGCAGTTATATTTCAACGATTGATTGAAAAGGAACGGGTCTCTGATTTTCTGGCCGATTTGAACCAAGAATATGATAAGATCAGGGTTCAAGTTCTCGGTAAAGTTCCTTTTCCTTCTCTTGAGGATGCATAAGAGGGCCGACGAGGCGTCATACTTTATTCAAGACCAATGGAGAAGTCCAGGTTAGCTGTGTCTCATGAACAATCAAAGGCGTTCACGTATGATAAAGATTACATGCACTGTGATTACCGTGGAAAGCCAAGGCATACGAAGGAGACATGCTGGAAACTACATGGTAGACGAACTAGAGGTCGTGGAGGAAAACATGTAGGTCCATCAAGAGTTCTGGCTAATATTGCAAAAAATGTGGAGACATCCGGGGAAACTACTTTTGGAAAAACGTTGTCTTCGGATGAAGTTCAACATCTTCGCCGTCTCCTAAATTAACTTGATTCTTCTAATGTTGCCACTTCCAATTACGTATAGTCATATATTGCTCTTAATGCTTACCTTAATTCTTAGATTATTGATTCTGGTGCGAATAGAGACATGACATGCTCTAAAGGCTTTAAAAACTACTCTCCCAATTCCAAAGGGGATTATGTCAGAATAGTCAATGGCTCTCTAACTCCTATCTTTGGAACATGTTATGTTGTTTGTACATACGATATTATATCATCATTTGTTCTTCATGTACCTGAGTTTCTTGTTAACCCGTTATCTGTTAGCGTCATCATCAAAAAACTAAATTGTAGTGTCAAATTCTTTCTTGATCATTGTGTTTTTCAGAATCTTCAAACAAGGAAGAGGATTGCCGGTGGTAGATTGCATGATGACTTATATTGGATTGATGGAACTCGAGACTCTGGTCAGGCCTTTTTTGGAGGAAATAAGGATGTCAACAAAGAAATAATACAGTGTCATAGACGGTTGGGGCACCCATCATTTTTTACTTTAAGGAAGTTATATCCTAGTTTGTTTTCTAGAACTAAGTTTGAATCTTTATTTTGTGATGCTTGCGAATTTGCCATGCACACTAGAAACTCTTATCCTTTGAGTGATAATAAAAGTACAACTCCTTTTTCGACTATTCATTCTGATGCGTGTGGTCCTACTCAAACAGTTTCTTTATCTGGTAGTAGATGGTTTGTTACTTTTATTGATTGTTGCACTAAAATGACTTGGATATATTTGTTAAAGGCCAAAAGTGAAGTTTTCTCCTGCTTTCAGTCATTTCATAAAAATCTTGCATACTGATAATGGCACAAAATACATGGATAAAAAATTTTGTGCTTATTTGGAGTCTTATGGGATAATCCATCAAACTAGTTGTCCATACACCAGTGCACAAGATGGGGTTGTAGAAAGGAAAAATATGCATTTGTTAGAAGTGGCAAGATCTCTTATGTTTACCACAAAACTACCAAAACCTTACTAAGGGATGCCATTTTAGTAGCTACATATCTCATCAATAGAATGCCACTAAAAGCCCTCAATTTTCAGACTCCTCTGGAAGTATTAAAGGATAAGAATGATTATATTGTCCCTCCGGAGGTATTTGAGTGTGTCTGCTTTGTTCACACTAAGAACTCTGGGAAACTTGATCCTAGAGCACTTAAGTGTATCTTTATTGGGTATTCTCTAACACAGAAAAGGTACAAATGCTATCATCCTCCCTCTAAGAGAATCTTTGTCAGCATGGATGTTACTTTCGAGAATCTAAGCTCTATTTCAGTATTACATAATCATCACTTCAAGGGGAGAGCTATAAAAGGGAAGAGATGAATCTCCCGAGTTCTATTGTTAAAACCACCGCCAGTACCATAGGGGAAAGTAAATTGACGACAGAATATATGGGGGGACTATTGGGCGTTTGGATAGAACTGATTTGAAAACTTACTCAAAGAGAAATAGAGCAGACGAAGTCATCATGCAATCTGTCAAAGCTGAACCTTCTACTGGTGAGTTACCTACATTTCCAAATGAGTTAGATGTACCTATTGCTCACAGAAAAGGAGTCAGATCTTGCACCACCAAACATCCTTTATCTAACTTTTGTCTCCTATAATTTTGTCTCCCTCCTATAAAGCCTTTGCCTTGTCTATTTCTTCTTTGTCTATTCCCTAGAATTGGAGGGAAGTTTTTGTAGATCCTAAATGGAAGCAAGCCATGATTGAAGAAATAAAGGCCCTGTAAAAAAAAAAAAATTGGGAACACTTCATCACCGGACAAAAAGTTGGTTGGTTGCAAATGGGTCTTCACTGTGAAGCACAAAGTTGATGGCTCAATTGAAAGATTCAAAGCAAGATTGATAGCTAAAGGATACACTCAGAATTAGGGAGTAGATTATCAAGAGACATTTGCCCATGTTGCTAAAATGAACACTATCAAAATCATTTTGTCTTGTGCAGCTAATCTTGAGTGGGACTTACAACAGTTCGACGTGAAGAATGCATTTCTTCATGGAGACTCAGAGGAAGAGGCGTATATGGAGATCCCTCCTGAATTTGATACTGAACAAAGTCAAGGAAAAGTGTACAGATTGAAGAAAGCCTTGTATGGACTGAAGCAATCTCTTAGAGTTTGGTTTGACAGATTCTGCAAAGCAATAATCTCCTTCGGCTACCAACTAAGCAATGATGATCACACTCTCTTCATAAGACATGTAAAATCACTCTTCTCATAGTTTATATTGATGATATAGTAATGACAAGAGATGACAAAGAGGACATGACCCGATTGAAGTTGTAGTACTTCTTGGTAATTGAGGTTGCTAGATCAAAAAGAGGAATCTTTATTTCTCAAAGGAAGTATATTTTGGGTCCCTTGAAAGAAATTGGTATGACAGGTTGCAAACCGACAAAATCGCCCATTGAAAGTAATCACAAGTTACAAAGTGGAACTAGAAAGTCAGTTGATAAGGAAAGATATTGGAAGACTCATTTATCTCTCCCACACTAGACCAAACATAGCATATTTAATTAGCCTGGTGAGTTAGTTCATGCATGATCCCGAGATCCTCATATGCAAGTTGTCTTTCACATTTTGCGGTATTTAAAGTATGAACCTGGAAAAGGTGTGTTGTTCTTCAAACATGGTCACCTCCAGATAGAAGCCTTTATAAATGCGGATTAGGCTGGATCTCTGGATGACAGAAGATCTACATTCGGTTATTGTACACTCGTAAGAGGAAACTTAGTTACTTGAAGAAGCAAAAAAGCAAAATGTAGTTGCTAGATAAAGTGCAGAGGTAGAATATAGAGCTATGGCCCCGGGTGTATGTGAACTTTTGTGGTTACAAAAGCTACTAGAGGAATTGAGATTGTCTAGAAAAAAAAAACTTTCCTTATGTTGTGATAACAAGGCTGCCATTAGTATTGCTCATAATCCAGTCCAGCATTGGTTTGTAAGTTGGGCATGTGTGACATATTTTGCACCAACTTGAGGGGAAGTGCTGACCAACTTAATTATAGGAGAAGAAACAGAAAATCAAAATTTTAATTAATAACTTGATTGTAGGAAGATTGCATTGTAATTAAATATTCTCTCATTATTTTCATTTATTTACTTTAGCTGCAGGACTTTAGTATAAAGGGATGTATTGGTAGGATGTAAAATATACATTGAAATACAAAGACGCCTTCTCTTCTTCTCAATTTCATCATATATGTATAGCTGAAGATTCCGTGAGTATATGCACAAATATATCATGGTGTGCAATTAACAGTTTAAAGCATAAAGAATCAGCATCCAAGCTTTCTTGAGTTACAAAATCTTCTCTAAACAAAGTCGGATATTGAGCTAATGCCCATGTATCTGTGTGGATTATGAATGCGGATTAGGCTGGATCTCTGGATGAGAGAAGATCTACATCCGGTTATTGTACACTCGTAAGAGAGAACTTAGTTACTTGGAGAAGCAAAGCAAATAAGCAAAGTGTAGTTGCTAGATCAAGTGCAGAGGTAGAATATAGAGCTATGACCCAGGGTGTATGTGAACTTTTGTGGTTACAAAAGCTACTATAGGAATTGAGATTGTCTGGAAAAAAAAAGAAACTTTCCTTATATTGTGATAACAAGGCTGCCATTAGTATTGCTCAGCATGGCCGAACAAAGCATGTTTAAATTGATCGACACTTCGTCAAAGAAAAAGTTACAAGTGGTGTCTTGAGTTTGTTCCATGTGCCATCTGAAAAGCAGCTAGCTGATGTGTTTACCAAAGGTCTCAACAAATAGACTTTCCCATACACTGGTTTGCAAGTTGGGCATGTGTGACATCTTTTGCACCAACTTGAGGGGAAGTGTTGACCAGCTTAATTATAGGAGAAGAATCAGAGAATCAAATTTTTAATTAATAGCTTGATTGTAGGAAGATTGTATTGTAATTGAATATTCTCTCATTATTTTCATTTATTTACTTTAGTTGTAGGACTTTAGTATAAAGTGATGTATTGGTAGGATGTAAAATATACATTGAAATACAAAGACGCCTTCTCTTCTTCTCAGTTTCATCATATATGTATAGCAGAAGATTCTATGAGTATATGCACAAATATATCATGGTGTGCAATTAACAGTTTAAAGCATAAAGAATCAGCATCCAAGCTTTCTTGAGTCACAAAATCTTCTCTAAACAAAGTCGGATATCGAGCTCATGCCCTTGTATCCGTGTGGATTATGATTAGGCAAATCTGAATAATTTTTCTAGTCCTAGATTTTAGCCTAACTATTTAAATTATCATTTTCTCTACTTAGTGTTGCGTATTCGCTCTCATCCAGAACAACCAAATGAAATAATCAGTTTAGTCATTAAATTTAGTAATCAGGGGCGGTTAGAGAGGTGTTAGGGTCACGAAGGGATATTCTGGTGGACACAAAAGTAGGGGTGCTTATCAGGCGGATCGGGCGAATATTTAAGCTTAACGGTTCGGCTTATTGGTACCGGTTTATAAATATAGTAATTTGCTAGCCAACCAATAAGACACCGGGCGGATCAGTATCGGATTAGCAACGATTATCGGGTGATTTATCAGCTAAATTAAATAGACAATAAAAAAGAAATAAAGAACTAGAGATAAGCGAAAATTTAGGGCCAAATTTATTTATATCATATTTCCTAATCCATGTGACATGCAATATCTAGTACAAGGGAGAGTAAATAAGTATGTGGTATGGATAAAAAAAATTGACAACTCAATTGAAAGAAAAATATCTTTTACGAGGAAAACATGTTAGTAAACTAATGCACAAACAAATCTCCTTCTTATCTCATAGAAAAAACCATGTGACATGCAATCCATGTCCGACTAAATCCATGTTTGAACTTTGAAGAGCTGACTACTGAGGGAGACGAATGTTGCCAGTGTTGAATTGAGAAATTAAAGATTTAGGGTTTCAAGTAGTACTTTATATACATAGGGGTAATAGTTCAAACATAAAAATTCTTAACGGGTTAACGATTTATTCGATAAGGAAATTGAGTAATCCGCCCCCAAATCGTTAAGCCGTTAATTATAAATTTTAATTTGTTCACCAACTATTACCCTGATAACCCAATACCAATAAGCCAATTTTGCGGTGCGATTTACGGTTGCGGTTCGGTTTTGAACAGTCCTACACAAAAGGGACTGATGGTGGAATGGGGAGGTCCAAGGAAAAGTGAAAGCCAATAAAGCAGCATATTTGAAGTAAGTGGAAAGCATAGACGAGGAGAAAAAGAGAACGAAATTCTTTGCGGACTCTAAAGCGGACGTGGACGTAAAGCTTGATACACAAATCATCTCCAAGAGAGATAGTTTCAAGTATCTTGGGTTTGTAATCCAAGGAGACGAGGAGATTGACGAGGATGTTACACATCGTATTGGAACGAGTGGATGAAATGGAGGCTCGCATCCGTTGTTCTGTGTGATAAGAATGTGCCACCAAGACTCATGGGCAAATTCTACTAAGTGGTGGTTAGATCGACTATGTTATATGGGCCTGAATGTTGGCCAATCAAGAACTCTCATTTCTAAAAAATGAAAGTAGCAGAAACGAGGATGCTGAGATGGATGTGTGGGCATACCAGGAGAGATGAGAATAGGAATGAAGCTATTCGGGAAAAGGTAAGAGTGGCCCCAGTGAAGGACAAGGTGCGAGAATCGAGGCAGAGATGATTCGGGCATGTGAAAAGGAGAAGTGTAGATGCCCATGTTAAGAGTTGAAAGAGGTTGATCGTGGCGGGTCTGAGGAGAGGTAGAGGTACACCGAAGAAGTACTTAGAAGAGGTGGATTAAGCAAGACATAGTGCTGCTTCAGCTTACCGAAGACATGACCCTTGATAGGAAGGTGTGGAAGTTGAGAATTAGGATAAAAGGTTAGTAGGTAGTCGAGAGTTTATCCTTTCCTTACCCGTAGTATTAGTACTATTCTTGTATTTTCCTATTTTTAAATCGCTATTACCATCTGTTGTTTTGTTCACTTCGGTTATCTTATTATTCTGTTGTTGTTACTGTATGTTACTACTGCTTCCTTCTTTTCCCCTTTTCTTGAGCCGAGGATCCATCGGAAACAACCTATCTACCTTAACCAGGTAAGGGTAAGGTCTGCGTACACACTACTCTCCCAAACCCCACTTGTGGGATTACACTGGGTTTGTTGTTATTGTTGCACTTCATAGTGCTGAACCAAAACCATTATGAGCATCATTAAATTCCTAGCGAACTACAAGAATCCCCGAGAAATGTTGATGATAGAGAATGTCAAATTGAAGTTTGAGTACTTTATCACCAGCTATCAAATTATAAATTTCAGCCAAGAAGTTCGTTGCCACATCACTTCAAAACTTCAAACATAGAAGTGTTTTGTTTCATTGAAGTCCCTGTTGCTGATATGTTCTTAAGCACAAAGACATCAGTGCTTATAATCTCTTCTTAGTTCTGAAGCAAGAACTGCAAATTATTTATAACTTGACTAAAGAAATTTTGTTCCAATACAGAGTGCAGGCACGTCAGTCTCATGCAGGTAAGCTGAATACATTGAATAACTTCAACTGAGCTTGTTCAATTTCCATTTACTTGTAGTTAAGCTATTTTGAAAGTCAGTCATATGAGATTCGTAGTCTCATCATGCATTTGTCCCTCAATATTCTTACATTAATTTGTTTATTTAAACCTAATGATTAGTTAACACCATTTTAGTTCAAAATAGGACTGTTTCGCTCCAAAAATGAAGAGCGGATATTTAATCACTCTAAAACTTCTCAAAGGAATCAATACCAAAAACACCCAGAAAAGGGAGAAAACGTGTAAAAGAAAACAGAAAATAAAGAGATAAACTTAATAAAAACCTGTAAATTGCTATCATGTCAACTTCACCAGCCTCGGCTTGACTATCTGCCGCTGTTGGATTTATCTTATCATCTATGAAACTATCATCATATGAACTGTAATCCTGCTTATCCTCCTCATCATTAGATACTGAAACTTCTGAAGAGACCCTGTGCAAGAACCATTATTTAGAAGCATATCAGGAGAAGTGCATGAGGCGGATGAAATTCATAATAAGTATGAAAATTTGACTAGTAACCGATCTATGATGGTTATTTTGTTTTTGGGCTATTAATTGTAGTATGGATACTCCACACATCAATGGGCTTCAGAACAAACTCAATGGCCATTCGACATGTCAATTGCGCCATTAATTATGCAATCTTTTTCATAATCTAAGATGGAACACTTGCCCTGTTGCATGTTCTGGTGCATCTTAGTCGTGTAGAAAATTTATGTTTTAACACTACTCTTTCTTTTCCTTTCGATAAAGTAAAAGGGCACATTAGTATTTAGAAAACTTTCAGAGCACAAAACTAAATTTTGGAAAAGTATAGGAGAGGAATAGAGGATTGCGCAAACATAAATTTGGTGTAAGAAACTTTATCAGGATCCCTCGTTTCCACTCCCTATTCCCTCAAAAAACAAGTTTGAAGCTCTACCACTAATTCTAGAATGCATGTGTCTAGGATGATAAAACAAAAACTAAATAAATCATTAAGGAAAAGGAAAGTTTTCTGACAGGTGGTAGAACTTGAAATAGAGGTCTCAGGCTGTCTGTTCATCAAAGATGATGATGGTGAAAACCTATCACCAATCATAAGTTATCTTCTGAGGTTACCTCTGGAGCAACATCACATTTACTTCATCATACTGCAAGTTTCTGTCTCTGTCTTTTACAGCTTTAATATCTTACACCCTGAAAACTACACTCTAAGGCTGGTCATATCATAACTCACCACAATAATCCTTTTCCCATTTGTTTACAGCAACTTAGAATGCTATTACGTATCTGAGGGCCATATTGCCCGTAATAGTATTTCTAGCAAGTCAGAAGAATGGAAGATAAGTACTTGTTGACACTATATGTATCCCCTTAACCCATAATTTATGCAGTCATGTTGACACAAGGCATGATAGCCATAACCCATACACCATGCACTGAGTGCAGGTGCAGAATCTCGATGATACCACAGGAAATTGCTAACAATACTTTCCTTTTTACTCCTTTATTGAGTACTTGGATAGTAGTTAATCCATAGTAGGTACCATTCTTGAGGATAGAAGAATATCTCAATTTCATTCTAAACAATATCTCATGCACAGAATAAGAATTTCATGCAATTTTTCAGGTGGAGCAATATCCTTCTCAATATTCTTATGTGATACTTATCTTAAGATTTGTTGTTAGAAACTTACTTTTTCCCTTCGATATTTGAGGAATTTCTACATCTCCCTCTTCCAGAACGGACAACAGTCAGATAGGGTAAAAAGACAAAACTGGGAAAGGTATTATGAGACTGAGGGAGGAATAAGACATAAAAGAAAGGAATGCCCTGTAGAGACACAATAAACAAAGAAGAGGAGCAAAGAGCTCAAGATTTCAATTGAGACTTCAGTTATTCACACCCCCACAAATCAGAAAGAACGAAACAGGTAAGTACCCAGCTCTTATGAAGAGTGAAATAAGAAAGAATAAGAACAAATTCAATTAAGTTCCAATGCTCCTCGGTGAAATCAAATGAAGACAATAGAACTTATAGTACCAGATTATACCATGGTCGAGTACTACCACCAGCAATAATTAGCATATTGGCTGTGCAATCCATTTATGTGTTTATTTCACAAAGTGAGCTAACTAGCAGCAACTAATAGGAGCATAAGATTTCCAGTTCTCTAAGAATGAACTTACTCAGCTTCCTCTTCAATGAAGTCTGTAACAATGTTTGGCTGCCGTTTCTCACCTGATGGCAATAGCAGATATATCAATATCCAATTTTTTATCGACATAGAATACAAAATCCTTTAAAAGGTTGTAGGAAAATGAATAGCTAATTGAAACCCTCAAGCATCAAAATCCAGGAATGATTAGCAGCAAGCATGCTTTTGTTTTTGCTAGAAACGTAAAGCATCCAAGTTACCTATAGCTCTTCCATGCTTGAAAACAGTATGACTGTCAGTGCCACAAGGAGCTGTTCGTTTTCTGGAAGTACCAGTTTTTTGCTTGTCTGGTGGTTTTCTTCTAGGAAGATCACCGTGTTTGCGCAATCTTCTAAACTTCGGTTTTTGTCCAACGCTCTCTGAGTTGTTTGTAGAGCCAAGTTGCCAGTCTTCGCTACAGCTTTTGCTTGATAATTTTGCCATAGGAGTTTGATTATCTTCAGCAATTAGACAAGTGAACTTGCAACTTCTCGGTTCATTATGCTGAATGTTTTGTATAGGAGTTGACATTGCTTTATCTTTTCCAAAGGTGCTAATGCCACCCGCAGTCTTTTCATTCTGTTCTGACAATTCTTTTGGTGTTGAAACAAGGTCTTTAACCATGAACTGTGCACCTTTATCCTTTGACACCCCTGCAAAAGAAAAGACAAAACTTTTAAGGTAACAAAAAGATACTGTTAAAAAAATGGGCATAGTTCCATAAAAGACTTTGTTTAAGGAAAAGAAAGAAACCATCAGTTATAGGAGATTCCGGGACAAACTCGATATCGCTAAAGTTGGTTAGACGTGGACTAAGCTCCATATCTCCGTACTCTTTGTCTGGCTCATCAGCTACTATTGGCGTCCCACAAATTTGAACTTCCAGACTCTCACTGATGCTCTTACCTTCTGGTTTTACCTTGTGATCTGGACTTTGAAAATTCTTTTCGCAGAGATCAAATATCTTCTGTTGCTGTGCATTAGACTCACAGATTCTTGATGCTTCCAAATTAATTGTTTCGGCACTTGTCTGAGTAGCAGAAATGCCTTTTACTCCAGCAGTCGTTTCCTCCAGCTCATTCCCTGAAACCTTACCATGAAGCGAATCTTTTTCTGGCAGGTTGAACTTTTCAAATAATCTGGTGCTTGTAAATTTAGAAACCAAAGTTTCTTTTGAAAAAAGTTGGGCAACAGATGAGACTACAACCCTCCCCTGATCATCAACACTGACAAATTCCGAGCCAAATAGAAAGGCATGTGCATGAGAACTTTCCCCTTGAAATATGTCCAGTAAAAGCGTCTTTTTACTACTTGGACTTTGCAGGGGTACAGACTCATTCTTTTGTTCTGTTTTACAGTCATCTTCAGTAGAACAGCCTGTATGAATCTGAATAATATTAGCTATGAGTACAACATACATCCAAATTCTTTTTCTGGACTATTCTTGTTTCTCTTCTATTTTCTTTTGTTTGATGTAGAGGATGTCAGAAAATAAACAATGCTCTTAAAATTATAAGAAGCAAGATCAAGGGCAAAATAGCATAGTTTTTCAGTGTTATTTGGCCCTCTTGCCTCTAATTCACCCAGCAAAGAGAAACATGAGCTTGTTCATGAAAACATACCAATCGTAGCTTAAGCTGTTTGGATATCGCCTTAACATATTACAGACATGCACTATGCATGGACAATGAAGCACAGCCAGCCAGTTAATAACAATATTTCATGTGTTAAAGATCATTATAGCACCAGAACCAGATTCTAAAATTAAGGACAAAAGAAGAGCTAGAATTTTTTTTATTACATGGAGGGTAGGGGAAAGGGAAATAGGGAGGGATTACAAGGTGGGAAATCGAACTCTCACCAACAAGGTGAAAGTTCATGTAGCCAACCAACTAAGCTACTAAGATAACCCGAGCTAGTCCATGAGAAGATTGAAGATATTCTTTTCTATAAGTAGGTTGAAGAGGATATTTTTTTTTAAAAGTGGATTGAAGAGGATAATCATAACCACCTTTGAAAAAACCAGATATGCAAACAGACTTAAAATGCTTTTGGAAGTTAATGTTAATTCGTAGATAAAATAGATAAAACGCATGCAATAGGTTGAATAATTTACAGACATGCACTATGCATGGACAATGAAGCACAGCCAGCCAGTTAATAACAATATTTCATGTGTTAAAGATCATTATAGCACCAGAACCAGATTCTAAAATTAAGGACAAAAGAAGAGCTAGAATTTTTTTTATTACATGGAGGGTAGGGGAAAGGGAAATAGGGAGGGATTACAAGGTGGGAAATCGAACTCTCACCAACAAGGTGAAAGTTCATGTAGCCAACCAACTAAGCTACTAAGATTCTCCGAGCTAGTCCATGAGAAAATTGAAGATATCCTTTTCTATAAGTAGGTTGAAGAGGATATTTTTTTTTAAAAGTGGATTGAAGAGGATAATCATAACCACCTTTGAAAAAACCAGATATGCAAACAGACTTAAAATGCTTTTGGAAGTTAATGTTAATTCGTAGATAAAACGCATGCAATAGGTTGAATAATTTCAATGTTTCGTACACTGAAATTAACCCCAGGTTTAAATGAAATATGTAAATTGGACCACAATTCTTCTCCATACTGGCACCA
>ML361172.1:43515-90413 GCA_005239505.1 Nicotiana paniculata | reverse complement strand
GACAAGAATGGCCTTCCCAAGATTATGGGAATTTCCTCATCCACTTTGCAGTCTAATATCACAAAATCAGCCGGGAATACAAACTTCCCCACTTGCACCAATACATCGTCCAGAATGCCCGACGGTCTCTTTACCGTCTTGTCAGCTAACTGGAATAACATTGAAGTTGCTCTGGCTCTACCAATCCCCGGTCTTTTATATATGGCCAGCGGCATCAGATTAATGTTGGTCCCCAAGTCACATAGAGCTTTGGCAAAAGCTAAGTTGCTAATTGTACAAGGAATTGTAAAACTCCATGGATCAGACAACTTTTTAGAAATAGGACGTGTCACCACCACACTACAAGTCCGAGTAAGGGTGACAGTATCCAGATCTTGGAAATCAAATTTTCTGGACATCAAGTCCTTCATCATCTTAGCGTAACCAGGCATTTCTTTCAACGCATCAATAAATGGGATATTTACCTGTATTTGTTTTAGCATGTCCAAGAACTTTTTGTACTGTTCATCATTTTGGTATTTAGCCAGCCTCTGAGGGAATGGAGCTGGCGGTCTCTTTTTCCCAGTGATTTGGGACTTTTCTTTCTTAGCCACCACCTCAACTACCGGCTCCTGGGCTATCTCCATTTCTTTTTAGTCTCACTCTGTGCACTGGGTTCTCCTTGAGTAGGTTGCACTGTTACCTTGGTCAAGTTTGTTAAATCATCATATTCAATCAGCATGGGTACTAGTGTCTCGACCTTTCTTCTTTCACGAGCTCTCTCCAATTCCAAGTTTAAGTCTCTGCCACTGCGGAGAGTCACTGCCATCAGCTGCCTTGGGCCTTGGTCCATAGGATTTACCTGAGTATCTGTAGGTAAAGTTCCAGGAGGACGATTGTTCACGACCATAGATATCTGGCCCAACTGTACTTCAATATTTTTAATAGTTGCATCATGTACGTCTACTCTCTCACTGATTTTGGCATTTGACCCAATAACCTGTTGCATTATAGCTTCTAACCTGGAAAACCCATCTTCTTGCTTTCCCCCCTGTTGATGCTGAGGAGGGTAGTATGCTTGTTGTTGATTCTGATGGTTATAACCTTGTGGCCTCTGATACGGTGCTGCATTATCTTGTTGTCCCCTAACACCCATATTTCCACTGTTCTACTGTTGGTGGGGTGGTCTATATGGTTGAACTTGCTGACCCCAGTTCTTCCCCCTTGTCTCTGACTTCCATAATTCGACACATAATTCATATTCTCTGGATAAGGAGGGTGCTGACATTCTGCATTCCAGTGATCACCAAGTGGTTGACTAATGCAAGATGTGCATAAGCCCCCATTGGTTGTGTCTACGATGTGTACCTGCTGCTTTTGTCCTGATTCCTCCACCTTCTTAGTAAGTATGCTCATCTGTGTTATCAAGGTGGCCACGTTTTCTGCAATAGTATTGGATGGATCTAATGGCACTGAGTGAACTACATGAGTAATAGGTGCATTTCTGGTTGTCCATCCTGAATTCTGTGCCATTTTATCAAGTAGGATCTGACTTTCTCTCCACGTTTTGCTCAAGAATGCTCCACCAGCCGAAGCATCAACATTTTCTTTAACAGTATCAGCCAAACCCATATAAAAATGTTGCCCCAACATTTGATCTGGAATACCATGATGTGGACAGATAACCAGCATCCCCTTAAATCGTTCCCATGTTTCTTGCAAGGTTTCAACTGATTTCTGTCTGAAGCTCAAGATTTCATCGATTTGTTGGGCAGTCTTGTTAGATGGGTGAAACTTGTTCACGAACTGCTTAACTAACTCCTCCGATGTGGTAATGGAATTGATGGGGAGTGAGTTTAGCCAAGTCTGGGCAGCGCCAGTCACTGAGAATGGAAACAACAGTTTTATTGCATCCTGAGTGACGCTTGGCTGCCTCTGTGTTTTGCAAATTGACAGGAAGTTTTCCAAATGCTGTTGGGGGTCTTCGATGTATGACCCTGAGAATAGTCCCTTGTTCTGCAACAAGTGCTACATATTATTTATTATCTGGAAGGACTCGGCTTGTATCTGAGGGACCAGCATCGCAGTGGCCAAATTCTCAGCTGTGGGTTATGCCCAGTCATATAAAGGAGCCTCTGCCCCTATTTGAGCGACTAGGACTACCACATCATCCCCATTATTGTTCCTGTTGTTTGGATCTTCCATGTCGGGTTCAATTTGTTCAATTGGTGATTGATGTTTGCTTTTTCGGTTGGTCCGATTTAGGTCCTTGAAAACTTTCTCGGGGTCTGATAAGGCTTCAACTACTTCACAGTTCTCGATGAGTTTCTAGGCATGCACCTGCAACACGTTAGCAAACGTTAAACTTTCAATGTATAAACGAAAATTTGAAGAAAATTGACTATATTTTAGAATTTTGTATTTCTTCCAACTCAATTGATAACACCGTTAATTCCCCGGCAACGACGTCAAAATTTGATCACGCTCAACTATGTCTAATAAAAGACTAAACGGGCATTGCAAATATAATCCGGGGTATTATGCCCAGAGTCGATCCCACAGGGAATTAACATATCAATCAAGTCTTTAGAATACACAACTTTTACTCAATCAATTCTCTCAAGACTTTTTGAATATAAATTGGTGATGTTTTACTAATTCTACTGACAATAATAATAACTAACAATTACTAACAATGTGTTGTAAACAATTATGATAAAGGTCTAAGGTTATGGTTTCCCCCGTTGGTGAACTTACTTCTCGGATACTTCATATAGTTTGATTAGTTGTCTCTATCAATCATGAACACTCTATCTACCATAAATCTCTCTCAAGTAATTATGATAATTTACTAGACGCACTCTCTCAAGTTACGCTAGCTAGATTGCATTACAGTTCACTTAGATTGCACCCGAAGTATCGTTATCTCTAATCCAACCTCTAAACCCTCGGTTATGACTTTCGTCTATACTCTGGGGGTGTTGTTGTTCAAACAATTACCTAAGTATGCACTCTCTATCAAGTAGATACATACTAAATAGGCACAGCTAATTGATGGCCATTCAATTAACTACAACAAGAACGTAGTTGAACAAATAGAGATGAACAATCAACCAAACTATATTAATATCACCATAAGTTTATCCCCCAACGGGTTCCACCAAAACCCTAGATTAAGAAAATTAGCTACTCATATTCATAAGAATCAATTCTAAAATAACTTGCATAATTGAATTACAAAATAATAAATAAAAGCTATAAAAATCAATGTTTGCTTCACTGAGTAGTAATCCACAGGTTTTTCTTCACTTCAATCGCTTCCCCTAAATGGCTTCCCCTCCTTCAAGTTGTGTTTTTGGGTCTATTTATATGTTTGGGATACACCCTAAACGTGTAGGAGACTTCTATTCCAACCGGGAAACACTTAAAACTCTTTAAAACTCGGATTTGACCGGATCAGGGGCCAGGAGTTACAGGCCAAACGCCTGGATAACGCCTGGCCAAGGCTGGCGTTTGGGCTCTGGCGCCTGGATAACGCTAGGATAGGGCTGGCTTTTGTGCTCTGGCGCCTGGATAACACCAGGCTAGGCCTGGCCTTAAGGCTCAAACGCCCGGCTATAGCCCGGTGCACTCCTCTTCGCCCCTTGAGCGTATTTTCGACGTATTTGCATCCATTTAGCTCGGCTTCCATCTCCAATTCACCTACACATGAAATAGACTCCATTATGCACATAAAAGTGTATTTTTATCATTAAAGCAGATAAAATGTAAGGCAAATAACGTGTTAAACCATGAATTCTAGCCACACATCAACAGGGTATCTAGTATGAACATTATAAGATGTAGAATGATTTATATGTAAAATTCCTAAAAAAGCATGATTTCTAGATGCACAGAAAGTTATAGCATGATTTTAGAATATGCAGTAGCAACAATTTTCATGTTAATGTTGTTATTTAGCCTAGAAGTAGGATTTCTAAGTGATGAAAATAATGTCAAATGAGATGCTGAAACAGTAAACCTAAGAACATGTTATCTAATGCATGACATGCTTAGAATGTATTGGTCCTAAACATAGATTCGAATGCGCACATAGAAATGTAAGCCGAAGGCATGATTTCTACCCCATTGATATCGACAGTAAACATGGCTACCCTCCCCTTTTCACTATCAATCCCCAATATTCGTTTACAACAATTATTACAAACCAATGTGAATGAATTACATAAATAGATAAAAAAAAACAAGAAGTTACACTATAGGGAGCCTGAAAACAGGCCCAGATTCTCAAAACCTCAAATGCCCAAATGTTTCATAGCCTTTCTCATATCCGGGTGTGTCAGAGTTCCCTAAGGACCTCAAGGGATCCCGGGCAATGCTCACACCCAGATTTCACAACCATAATTAAGTAAGTGCAGTGTGGAAATGCCAGCCCCGGTGCATCAGAGTTCAGAGGGATCTCACAGGAATCCTAAGGCAGTCATACACTGGAGGGGCAGAACTTAAGGACCTAAGAGTAGAGTGAGAGTGCTTGACATAATTTTGAAAAGGTTTAACAGGAAAGCAGTATTTGATAAAGAGACCCAGTTGAAGTAGTTTTACAAAATAGGAGAATTGTTTAGTAAAACAGCTTTTGAAAACAGTTGTGTAATTTAAACAAACAGCAGGTCAGTCAAACAAGTTCAACAATACTTAGAGAACAAACCTTTACACAGGGATAACTGGGGATTGGGGACAAGTAGAGCATGTATGGTGAACACATAACAGACAGGGGTCCTTGCCAATTAGTGCAAATAGTAAGAAATAGATTCAGGAGTGCTAATTAAAACTAACTCACAGAATCAGAAGTGCTCTAGGGGATTCATGGGGTTGGGAGATAGTATAGTATAGGATTTCATACTAAACATGATTGAGCATAGCATCAAGACAACTTAGTGTAACAAATCAATAGATGCATACCAGAACTCGGCAACCAGTACACAATCATCAAAATAGAGTTGAGTCACATTGAGTCAGATTACAGGTTTATAAGAACATGCTAACCCTAAAGAGTTAAGACATAACTAGCACACTAGATGAAGCAATGATGCAAGGAGGTAAATTACATGTTGAACAGCAAAACAACAGATAGAAACAGATTAGGAACATGATAAACTGAAGCAGTAAAAAAACATATTGGTTTTGGGACTTGAATTGAAAATCAGAACATACCAGTAAAGAGACAGTAAACACAAAAGTGAAGGAACAAGAGAGCGAAATAGTTAGACTTGGCTTGCAACCGGCTAACTTAGAATAATAGTAAGTGACACAGAAAGAGAGCAGAAAGCTTTGAGTGTGAGAGATAGTTTTATGGAACTCAGAACCAATTAGAGCAAAATTAGTGCAAGTACTCCCTTGATTAAGGGAGTTAACTTCAAACGGTAAGAACAAGTAACAAATAAGGAAAGAAATCAATGTGTAACTGGAGCATAACAGATAAGGAAACAATTCAAACAGTGCAAGTACAGAACAGGTAATTAGGACTAGGTACATAAGGTTCTAATTAAGGAAATATCATAAGAATCAATTAACAGTATAGTCAACCATAAAATAAGGCGAAAAAATAACTTAGAGGTCGGAAATCAGTAAAAGACATCATCACAGAAAATCACTAAAAGGTGTTAATCACAGAAAATTAGGGATTCAAATAGGAACAATACTGATTAAGGGGAGAATTAACACAAAATTTCTATGAACAAACAAAATAAACACATAATAAGCAAGAAGAAGTAAAATCAGAAACATAGTAAAGTAAGAATCACATAGAATCAGGATTCAACTAGAAAAGATAGAACTGATTAGATAAATTAACAGTATAAACATAATATAAGCGGAAGAAGCAAGAATCAAAAACCCTACTGAACATAATATGGTAAAATCTCAGAAACTCAGAGTGTTCATGAGAAAAAATCACACGAATATATTACCAAAGACGGACTCAGAATTATAACAAGTGTTAAAACTAAGGTTTTATGATAAAAAGTTATGACTAAAAAGCAATTTTAACAAAATCTCGTTTTAAATATCAGAGAACAACATTAAAAACCTAGAAATATATTTAGAAGAAAAGTTCCGGAAACCCTAATGGAAAAATAAAGCGACGCTTGGAGAAATTGAAAGGTTTTCTATGAAACAAACAAAAATAGCTCAGAAAGACCCCAGATCTGTGATAGATCTAAGAGGTACAGTAGAAGAGGTTAGAGTTTTCTAGAGGAAAAAGGAAAGATCTTATTCGATCGAGTCATGGTGGCCTGAGAATGGTGAGCACATGCCCAGGGGTGAGTGGAATGGCCACTGGTCCCTTGAGGACCTCAAAGAAGGCAGGAATCCCTGCACAGGAGAGCCATTAAGGGTAGAGGATAGTGGTAAGCCCCCATAATCGACGACATGAGAGCACCGACAGGGGGAATTAGGGTTAGATCCGAGAGCGTTTGAGAGAAGAAGATATGAGATGACAACGGAGCGTGAGAGGAGAAATGAGAGAATGAGGGTTTTTTTTTGGGGGGGGGGAGGGTAGACTCTTAGGTTAATTATGGAAAGGGGGATCTGGTCCGTTGGTCAAAATTGATAAACGGTCCAGATTAAACAAGACATTGGGTCGGGGGATTAATGGATTTGGGCTTGGGGTATTTGGGCTTGATTTAATCAGGTTTGGGTCTGGTCTCATAGGGAGTGATTAATCAATTTAGGCTAAAGTTGAAATAGGCATGAGCTATTTGTTAAATACCCAGATAGTTTAATTAAAATAGCTTTACAAAGTAATTACTAATTATAAAAATGAATCATATGCATGGAAATTACTTTAAAATGATTATTTTATATTTAAAAATATAGAAGGCTAATTTCTGGTAAAAAATAGTATAAAATTACATGTTTAGGCTATAATTGCAAAGTTATTGCAATTATAGCCAAAAGATACCAATTTGGCTAATTATGAAATAATTTGATCTTATTAGGACCATAAACAATGAATTAAATGAAGAAATGCCTTTGAAATCATTTGTGACGCGATTTTGTAATTATTTATTGGAAATAAAATGCTAGATAAATAGACAAAATATAGGAAAATTATGGAAAAATATCAATCGTTGTTAATGCATGATTTTGAAGGTACATATGAAATTTTAAAAATATTTTGGGAAAAATTGGGTATCAACAGCCGGTCCACCAAGCCTTTCATCGCCAGCGATGATGAGGACTAGAACGGACTATGGATGAGTCGATTTTTCCGAGTGAGGACCGTCGACATTATTCCCACGGAGTTCCTGCCATTTCCCAAAAAATGGAACTTCAAACGTAAGTACCATGTCGTACCTTAGTGTCCTTTACTCTCACTGATTTATAAGAGCCTTTGTTTTTCTCTTTCTCAATGGTCCCGTGGATGCGGAGGAGGTCCCCGATCTTGCGGACTGGCTCGAAGGCTGGTGACTTCCTCAACATATGACGAACACAAATGGAGAGAACTGTCGAAGGGAATATGGGAAGCAAAGTACCACGGTATGAGCCATGTGGTTGCCTTTTGAGTAATGCTTTCTTTTTTGTGTACTAACTCTGTCACCGCAGATGTTGGTGGATTCTCCGAGGTGAGACCATGTCCCTTCAAGGAGAGGGAAGTCACGTCGGCTTCGGAGCAAAGGGAGGATAATAAGCGAAAAAGATCATCTATGGATGAGGACATTCTTAATGAGGCGTGGCCTTCCCGGAGACACAAAGGAGATGCCGTCGCTGAGGAGGACTTCATATACGTCGGTCATTTTGTGGACATCAACTCTCCTCGGGAGGATGGTTCTTCGTCTATGGCTCGAGCCAGAGGGCCTCCCGAGGTTGCCGATTTTGTTAGGCCTGAGACCTCTAGTTTTGAGGGAGAGGTTCCTCGATAGGGAAAGATCAAGAGTCCTCCACCATCGTTTGCTTTTGCCCTCGAAGGTACTTCAAAGGACGTTCGGGGCCAGGGGCCGCCCGAACCAAGTTGGGTCTCGAGTGGTCATACCCCTACCGAGAGCAGTTCAACTAGGGCCGATGGGGCCAGACCAGTAGATGGACGCTCAACTTTTGATGAGGCTCAGTGGCTCTGTTCCGAGGTGAGTTTTGATCGGCTTTGTTGGCTTTTCAGCTTTTAATCTTCATTCTTTAAACTGAAGCTTCTTTTCTGTAGGTTTTTGACAAGCTCAAGTTCGAGCTGCTTCGTTGTGAGACCAGGTTGCGGGAAACTTTGGGCAAGGAAAAATCTCTCAGGCTTCTTCGCAATAAGAAGACGAAAGAGTTGATAATTCTTCGATCGGAGATGCATCGGAGTCGAAACTATGAAGGCAATCTCGAGCGTCAGGTAACCCTTATCCTTAAGGAGTACATGTTGGAACGCCTTTAGGGCAAGGCCGGGCAAGTGAATTCCGAGTGCCATGCGTTGAAGGCGCAGATTGGCGTTCATGTTGTGGCCCAAAGGAATGCCTTGGCCAATGCCTCTGCCCTCGAGGTACAACTTCATAATGCTCGAGAAAGTAGCTCGATTCAGACGAGCAGGATTGCCAAACTCTAGACTTATCTTTTGAATATGAAGGCCGAGGTCATGGAAGACCGGGTTGAAGCTGAAGAAGTTCGAGCGAAGGACGATAAGAAAGTGGTCGTTTATTTGAAAGATGCTTTCGATGATCGGCTGAGCTGAGAGGAGATTTTGACAGAGAGAGGAGGGGAAATGAGTATGCCCGATGTAGGTCTCGGATGGAGTCTCTCGAAGAGATTCACGCTAGGGTCTTTGATCTCTCGAAAGAGATAAAGCAGGCAACGGCGGATGAGATCGACGCCGAGTTTTTCCTTTCTTCTAGTGTCGATGCTGATATTTGAAGGCTTCCGAGGGAGATGGTCCCAAGAGCAGACTAGTTTTTCCTTTCTTGTTCTTTGTAAAGACTCTTGTGGGAGCATTGTAAATGCATATTTGTAATACACATATATATATGAAAGATTATTTGGTTTCTCTGATTTGCTTGTCGATATTTAGCCCGATGAATTGGACTTTGAGATGAAACCCTTGGGGTTATAAATTTGCCCTGAGGCTTTTTAGGCTGGCGACTTGAGCTCTTACGCATTTGGTCCTTGGGCTCTTTAGTTAACCATTTCGGGCTCAGTCATCGAGTCGGGTTTCGACTCGAGCTCATCGACCCTTAGGTTTTTAAATTGGCCCTGAGGCGCTTCGGGTCGATATGACCTGTAGCTGGAAACTTGGGCTCTTATGCGTTAGGTCGGTATGACCTTCAGTGTAGCTGGCTACTTGGGCTCTTATGCATTTGGCCCTGAGGCGCTTTAGTTGACGGTTTAGGGCTTAGTCTCCGAGTCGGGTTTCGACTCGATCTCATTGACCCTTAAGTTTTTAAATAGGCCCTGAGGCGCTTTGGGTCGGTAGGAGCTGTAGCTGGCGACTTGGGCTCTTACACGTTAGGTCGTTACGACCTTCGGTGTAGTTGGTGACTTGGGCTCTTATGCATTTGGCCCTGAGGCGCTTTTGTTAACCGTTTAGGGTTCAGTCTCCAAGTCGGGTTTCGAATCGAGCTCATCGACCCTTAGGTTTTTCAATTGGCCCTGAGGCTCTTTGGGTGGGTACAACCTGTAGCTGGCGACTTGGGATCTTACGCGTTAGGTCGGTACGACCTTCGGTGTAACTGGCGACTTGGGCTCTTACGTATTTGGCCCTGAGGTGCTTTAGTTAACCCTTTAGGGATCAGTCTTCGAGTCAGGTTTCGACTCGAGCTCCTCGACCCTTAGGTTTTTAAATTGGCCCTGAGGCACTTTGGGTCGGTACGACCTGTAGCTGGCGACTTGGGCTCTTACTCATTTGGTCGATATGACTTTTAGTGTAGTTGGCGACTTGGGCTCTTACGCTTTAGGTCGGTATGACCTTTAACCAGTTCTTTTTGAAGTTTCTTTGAAGTAATTGGAGACTTGTGATTTATGGCGACAGTTGGACGTCTCCAAGTCGCGTTAGTTTGGCCGGAGCCTTATGACGGTAGTCATCGTATTTGGCCGTAGACTTTAGTCCTCGAGTAAGATAGTCTCGGCGTCTATACTGAGGGTATGCCTTTTTAGAGGTCTTACAAGTTCGAATATATAGCCTTGACTTTGATATCAGGATTATGCCTTTTTAAGGTCTTACAATTTTGTACATTCCTTGCTTGAGGTTTTACAGTTTTGATGTTGCCTCGTTGAGGGCTTATATTGGTGCCTCATGGAGGGATTATGAGCTCGAAGTTGTCGGCCTTGAGGTTTTACGGCTTCGAGTTAGGTAGCTTGATGATACGACCATCGAGGACAGTTCCCGAGTCGGAGTTGATATGGCCTCATAGAGGGCTCCTCATGGAGGGCTTACATCGGTGATATTTTCTCATGGAGGGCTTACGAGCTCGAAGCTGCCGGCCTTGAGGTCTTACGACTTCGATTTAGATAGCTTGATGAGCTGACCATCGAGGACACTCCCCGAGTCGGAGTTGATATTGCCTCATGGAGGGCTTATATTGTTGATATTGCCTCATGGAGGGCTTACATCGGTGATATTGCCTCATGTAGGGCTTACATTGGTGATATTTCCTCATGGAGGGCTTACGTTGTGATATTGACTCATGGAGGGCTTACGAGCTTGAAGTTGCCAGCCCTGAGGTCTTATGGCTTTGAGTTTTTGGTGACTCGATGGGGTGACTGTCAAGGACAGTCCCCGAGTGGTCGGTAAATTTTTGGCCCTAGGGCCGTTTCTTGTAATAAACTTCTTTGACGCGCGAAGTGTTCTGATGATAAATATCCTTCTCTGATTACTTGTTATAGTACACATTTTTCACCATCGAGGGGTCGATTATTCTATATGGACATGGTTCATTCGATCGTTTGCTCCTATACATTGTTCTCCTGTCGAGACCCTCTTCGGCGTGTTTCAGTGATCTCCTAGGGAGATGCCCCTCAGTATTTCGGTTCATCAAAGAGAAGACTTGAATACTTGAAGATTTCTCCTTAGGTGGAATATGGGTGTTGCCTCGTTAAAAACCTCGTCGGTAAAACCCATTTGGGATAAAATCCGACGTGAGGGAAAAAGAGCACAATGCATGCTTTAAAACCTAAAGCCTTCGAGCTGAAGGGTGCTCCGATTCTTTTTCAATCGAACACCTGCACATAGGTTAGTGTAAAACGTGAAGGAAAGAGGAAGAGGATTGTACCTTAGCTGTGGTTGCGTTCAAGCCTCGATATGCTTTGGTTGTTCGTTCTGAGGACACGACACGATCCTTTATTCGTTCATCCGAGGATGTAGTTTGCGATTGCTACTCAGCGGTTTGCTTTTTTTTGGCTTCTTTGATGTAGAAGGTGTCGGTTCCATGTCGTGTACTGCGAACATTTGTTTTGCTGCGTGTTGTTCCCCGTATACTGTTTTTATTCCATCCTTCGCAGGGAACTTCATCATTTGATGCAGGGTCGACGACACCGCCATCATAGTGTGAATCCACGGCCTTCCGAGCAATGCATTGTATTTCATGTCACCTTCGATGACATGAAACTTGGTGTTTTGAATTGTACCGGCCACGCTGACTGAGAGGATTATTTCCTCTTTAGTTATTTCGCTCGCCATGTTGAACCCGTTGAGGACACGGGAGGCGGGCACGATCTGGTCGAGCAACCCGAGTTGCTCTACCACCCTCGACCTAATTATGTTGGCCGAGCTACCTGGATCCACGAGCACACGTTTAATTTGAAATTTATTCAAAAGAAAAGAAATTACCAGTGCGTCATTATGAGATTGAGACAAGGTCTCGATGTCCTCTTTGCTGAATGAAAGGGCGTCTTCAGGTATGTAGCTCTGAGTTCGCTTTTTCCTGGTGATGGATATTTTTGTTCGCTTAAAAATGGGTCCCTGAGGGATGTCGACTCCATCGATAATCATGTGGATGACTTGTCATGGTTCTTCTATTTCATTTTTCTTGTTTACCTCTCTTTACCAAAATTGGTTTTTAGCTCGGTCGCTGAGGAACTCTCGAAGGTGCCCTTTGCTAATCAGTAGGGCCACCTCTTCTCAAAGCTATCTGCAATCCTCGGTCCTATGACCGTGGGTACTGTGAAATTCACATATCGAGTTAGGGTTCCTCTGTGAAGGATCTGATAGCACGGGTCTTGGCCACCTGGTGTCCCTGATCTTACTTATGTCCGATACGATGTCTGAAACATCGGATGTTGAAGTTGTACTCAGATAGCCGGGGTGCCTCTACCGGCCGTGTGTGCCTGTCGAACCCTGCTTTGTTCACGAGTCCCCGAGTATTCTGTCCTCGGTCCATCCTTTGGTCACTTTGAGGTATGTTACGCCTCGGGATGTTTCTCTTATTTTCTATATACGGTTGACTTTCTTTGCTTGTCCTCGGCTCTCTTTCTGGGAGCCTCGATTCCTTTGCTAAGAACCTGTCGGGGAACACCGAGCCCGAGGGGGCCTTCAATTGGTCATCCTCGACTCAGACCTTCGACTCATACCTGTTGTGTACATCCGCCCAAACTACACCGGGATACTCGATCAAGTTTTGCCTCATTTGAAGTTATCGAGCTTCATTCATTCAAGCCCCGAGCAAAGTCTTATACTGCCCAATCATCGGAGACCGGTGGTAATTCCATTCGTTCTAGTTGGAAGCGGGATACGAACTCCCTTAACATCTCATTCTCTCTTTGTTTGATTTTGAAGACATCAGTTTTCCTTATAGCGACCTTGATGGCACCAGCATGTGCCTTTACAAAGGAGTATGCCATCATGGAAAATGAATCTATCAAGTTCGGGGGCAGGTTATGATACCACATCGTGGCCCCTTTGGATAGTGTTTCTCCAAAAATTTTCAATAGGACGGATACAATCTCGCCATCTCTTAGGTCGTTCCCTTTCACAACACAAGTATAGGAAGTAATGTGCTCATTGGGGTCCGAGGTTCCGTGTTACTTTGGGAAATCGGGCATTCTGAATTTCTTCGGGATGGGCTTCGGGGCTGCACTTGATGGGAATGGCTTTTGCGCGAACTTTTTTGAATCTATACCCTTCAGAATCGGGGGTGCACCCGGGATCTGATCGACCCTCGAGTTATAAGTCTCCACTTTTTTGTCGTTAGCTTCTATCTTCTTTTCGCCCGATTCAATCCTCTTTGCAAGGTCTTCGAGTATCTTCATAATGGCGGGGTCGGCTGCTGACCCATTATTGCTCGACCTTTCTGGTGCCTGTTCGACTCGAGGAGTCGTTTATGGTAATGTTGTGCTTGGGGTTCTCTGATGGCTTTGTAGATGAGCAATAGCCACCTGTTGTGCTTGCAACATCTCAAAAATAACATGAAGGCTAACTTCTCTTTCCCTTTGAGCAAGGGCTCCCGGCGCTTCACGATGGTCTCCTTCACGCACACTTGTCTGTATGAGAGCTCACATCGACATGCTGAGCGTTGCGTGAGACTTCATCGACAGGGATTAGCACTGGTTCCCCTTCAGGGTTTTGCGGTGGCACACCGGCACCTGAAACAGCTGCGCCATTCTCTCTGTGATCCTCAGGACCGTTGTATCCATGTGCTTTTGCTGAGTCAAAACATTTTCTGACCTGAAATTGAATATTCTTGGACAAGAAAAAGTATAAATAATAACTTGTGTTTTTAGAAAACCAGCACTAAAACAATCACTATTATTTTTAGCCCCATGGTGGCGCCTAACTATTTACCTTGAAAATGGTAATTACAATTATATTTGATTTTATGGTTCTAAAAATACATGATCTATTTTAATACCAGTTTTTTAGGTAGTAGATGCTAGGTGAGAAATGAGAAAACTAAATAAGAGCGAAGGGTAACGAGATTATGCAAACCGAGCAGCGGGGAGACGGGTCTCAGGGTTGGTCGGAATGGGCCTCGAGGTCGAGCTTAAGAGCTTGACAAAGGGTTGTCGAGAATGATATAACAGTATTGAAGGCCTCGAAGATGTCCTATTTGTGATTAATAACGAGTAATAAATTAAGAACAACTAATGAACACAATAAATGAAAGGCAATAAATCAATGAAAGAATTGTAGAGAATGTTTTAGTTAGAGAGGAGAGGATGTTCTTGTTCTTGTAGTCAATATCATCTGTCTTACAAAGTGACAAGGGTTCCCTTTATATATGAGGGGGAATCCCAACATAGTACATGTGTAATTATTACAAAAGAGAGATGGATGGTACAACTATTTAATGCCACGGTACAGGCTTGTACTATTTTGCGTACTTGATAAACTTTAACCACGTGCCTTTTGGGAGTTTCCCGCCTTTTCATGATGGTCTTCGATCTACACTGATTCGGGGTCGAGAACCCTCTATAGGCCCCCTCGATGCCAAAACTCGAACCTTCGAGCCTTCTAAGAACCGTAATGACCGTAAAATTGGGCTCTCCTATTTTAGTCGTATACAGTATCGATATACCATTATTCACAATACCACCGTACTTTTACACGGAGTCCGATTATGGCCCAACCGGCTAGGCCGCCTCATTTGAGACATCAACTACAATCACAATTTCCAGAAGAATCACCCACCATGTGTGTGACATGGCATCCGATCACGGCCCGATCGGTTAGGACGTCTCACCCGAGACATTACCTTTTCTATCAATCATCGCACGTTATACTTTCTTCACGCCTATTCAATTCACCGGCACTTATGGTCACAATTATAATATCATTTTTGGCACTTGGCCGAATTTCATTTTTCATGCTTCCCGTCTTCATTTTCACACATCATCATCATTATTGGCAACAAGACTTTCCGATTCAAGAGTTTTAGGTACACATGAAAGAAATTAAGAGTCTTAGACATGTAGAGATTTTTCACATAATTTGGCATGATAACCTTCATTCAAGCATGACTTGAAGTCGTAACATTTATAACGTACATCCCACACTTTGAATATATCCTCAAAATATAACATAACATGAATAAAAGCATTTGGAACACATATTGAACATATATCTTTCAACACAAGATTACTCGAGATAACCAATTTCATAATGATCAACTCGGGTCTTACATAACTTAAATGAATGCCGTGGAATTCAATTATATAAAAGGGGGTTTAGCCAAAATACCTCAATTGAGCTTCCTTAAACTCTAAAATGTTCCGAAATTCTTAGCAACTTCAATCTATGTTAGAAATATAACAAATTGAACCAACATTAGAAGGATGATCATGATTCTAGCTCATTTGAGCATCTTATCAAACACTAGGTATGCATTAAGATTTTAAGGTCCTTTTATGAAAGATTCCATCATCCCACAACCCATTCTTTATCATTTTTATCTCACAATCTTCCTACACCCTTTGATAACACATGCATGCAAGATAAACAACTCTCATACCCAAGAATTGTCTTGCTAGTTACCCATTTCAGTTAATTTTAGAAATTAAGGGCTAGGGTATAGATTCTTACCTCTAGGATGAAGACTTTCCTTGTTAATCTTCAATGATTTGAGCAAGAATTGACGGATAATTGCTTGAAGGTCACTCCCCCACTCTACGCACTCTCTCTTAGTCTTAAAATATCAGAATTTTGCTCAAAATAGACCATGACATCTATTTTAACGAAGTAGGGTCGGGTTATAAAAACCCAAAAATGAAGTCCGAAACAAGATCTGCAGTCGCATAAAATGCTTCTACGGTCAACTGGGTTGGTCTGCATCTGTTATGCAGCCCATAGACCTGTTCTGCGGTCGCATAATGTGTCGTAGAACCTCCCTCCGCAAAATTCCAAGGATTGATATGCGACAAGAATGCGGCCCGTGAAATGGTTATGCGGTCGCATAATTGGCAGCAAAAATAACATAAAAAATGGCCCAAATGGCTGCCTCACTCTACGGCTGCAGAGTGATTATGCGACTGCATAATGGGCCACAAAAACGTCTAACTCTGCAAAAACATTTTCCTTCAACTTCCAAGCGTGCTATTCAACCCAAAAAGTGCTAATCCACATGTTAGAGAGCCCCAGAAATACATCCTCAAAACATATACATAATCTAATGATGTAACATAATACATAACAACACCAATCGTGGCCTCATAAGCAATATATAACCAGAAAGGGGCACCTTTACATCAACTGAACAAGTGATACAAAAATTCATAGGCGACAGTTTCGTAAAAAGGTTACATAGCTTATACAAACAAGTAAGGATACTTCTTCTTCATCTCTTCCTCGACCTCCCAAGTAGCCTCTTCAACCTGCTGGTATCGCCATAACACCTTCAGAGGCAATTTATTTATTCCTCAACTTTCGGACTTGCCTATCAAGAATGGCAACTGAAATTTCTTCATATGACAGTTATTCATTAACCTCAATGGTCTCAACTGCTACAATAGCCGACGGATCTCCAACTACCTTCTTCAACATAGACACATGGAATACCGAGTGCACTAATGACATATCAGGTGGTAGCTCAAGCTTGTACGCCACCTGAACAATCCTCTGAATGATTTTGTACGACCCGACATACATTTTCCTTTCGTTCCAAACTGCATTATACCCTTCATGGGTAAACCTTCAAGAATACCCAATCGTCTTCTTTGAACGCTAAGTCTCTGTGACGAACATCCGAATAGGATTTTTGATGACTCTGAGCAGTTTTCAACCGCTCCTTAATGATCTTAACCTTTTCCATATCCTGATGCTCGAGGTCTTATCCTATCAAGCTTCCCCAATCTCGAACCACCCATGAGAGATCTACATCTCCTACCATATAACGCCTCAAATGGTGCCATCTGAATACTAGCATGATAGTTGTTGCTGTAAGAAAATTCTATGAGTGGCAAATGATCATCCCAACTTCCCTTAAAGTCAAGAACACAAGCACACAATATATCCTCAAGCGTTTGAATAGTCCGCTCTGCCTGCCTTTCGGTCTGTAGATGAAAGGTTGTACTAAGATTCACTTGAGTACCCAAACCTTGCTGAAATTTCTTCCAAAAATTGGCCATGAACTGAGCTCCTCGATCAAAAATGATAGAAACTCGAGTGCCATGCAGCCTGACTATTTCCTTGATATACAACTGAGCATATTGTTCTGTTGTGTCGGTAGATTTAACTGGCAAGAAGTGTGCTAATTCTGCATTGAGTCAAACTTGTATGGAGTACGTGGTATTCCTACCACGAAATCCATATTAATCATTTCCCACTTCCACATTGGAATTTCTATGTTCTGTGCCAACCCACCTGGCCGTTGGTGTTCGGTCTTTACTTGCTGACAATTAGGACACCTTGCCACAAAGTCCGCCACATTCCTTTTCATGTCATTCCACCAATAGACTTCCTTGAGATCATGATATATCTTTGTAGATCCCGGGTGTACGGAATACCTGGAAGTGTGAGCCTCGGTCATGATTCTTTTCCGGAGACCATCTACATTTGGAACACATAGCCGCCCTTGGTACCTTAGTGTACCATCATCCATGCCAAGAGAAAAATCCATAGTCTTATGTTTATGAATCCCCTCCTTCAATTGTACCAACAATGGATCGTTGTATTTCTTCTCCTTGACTTCCACAACAAGCAATGATTCAGCCCTATTTTGCACAATTACCCCACCTTCACTAGAGTCCGCAAGACGAACTCCCAAGCTAGATAAACGGTGAACCTCCCTAGCCAACAACCTTTAACATACCTCCAAGTGAGCCAAACTACCCATAGATTTCCGGCTAAGATCATCTGCCACAGCATTGAATTTCCCCAAGTAATATAGAATATCGATGTCGTAATCCTTGTGTAACTCAAGCCATCTTCTTCTCCTCAGATTTATCTCCTTCTATTCGAAAATATATTGGAGGCTCTTGTGGTCCCTGAATACATCCACATGGACCCCATACAAATAATGATGTCATATCTTCAATGCAAAAACCACTGCCGCAAGTTCTAAGTCATGTGTTAGATAGTTCTTTTCATGATTCTTGAGTTGCCTAGAAGCATAAGTTATAACCTTATCACTCATAGCATAGAAATGTATGGGTCCTCCTGAACCCTGCGCACCACCCCTAGTTGTACCACGCTATGCGGGTACTGGAGTGCCTCGAGCTTAAGGGGGTGCTAAAAATGTAGCAACTGCAGAACTGGATGGTTGTGATGTGCCCCTGCCCGCAACCTGGCGGGATAAACAACACTCTCTCTGAATATGACCCCTAAATCTGCACCCGTAACATATGGGTAGGTCCATGTAGCAGATCCCCAAGTGCATCTTCCGACACCGGGGCATGGGGGCCTCCGCTGCTGCTGGAATCTCCCTCCTGATCCGCCCTGCTGGTGGGGTCCCCTGTTGCCCTTATTGGGCCTGAAACGACTCCACTGCTGCTGGCTGGGCCCTGATGGTGGTACACTAGCTGAAGACTGAGCAAAAGACTAGGATGGCCTTGATGACCCTCCCCTAAATGTTGATCTACCCCCACCAAATGAATCTCCAAGGTTTCCCGCGGACCAGGCCTTTTTTCTACCCTCTCGCTCCATTATGTCTTCAACTTACGGTTATCTGTAGCTTGAGAAAATTTCACCATCTTCCCATAGTTCATATCAGAATTCAAGGCAGCTGTAGCAGCCTCATTGATAACCAAGGGGCTAAGGCCACTCCAGCCTCCATAGTAAGCAACATGAGAATAATGTATTTTGACAGGTGCACGAACTCCATGTGATACTCCCACACACTCTTGCTACCCTATTTAAGGTTCTCAAACTCTGCGGCATGGGCTGCCCTAGTCTCGGCAAGCAAGAAATGGTCCATGAAGGCACCAGCAAACTCACTCCACCTCGCTGGAGGACTCCCCTCCTCCCGAGAGTCCTCCCACAGCTCAAACCAAGAATAGGCCTCCCCATTCAGGCGGTAGGAGGCCAACTCCACTCCCTCCGTCTCAGTAGAGCGCATAACCCGGAGAGTCTTATGCATCTCATTAGTGAAGTCCTGGGGTTCCTCCTGGGGATTGGCACCCGTGAATATAGGAGTATCTAACTGAAGAAACATGTTCACCCTGGAACCAATAGAATCCCCTTGTTGGCTCGGAGAAGTCGATGCAACATTTGATCTCTGGTCCTGAGAAGCCACTAGTTGTGTCAACATCTGTATGGCTCCCCTAAGATCCCCGTCAGAAATACCAGAACCGGAAGCTGGGGATGGAGGTGGAACTGGATTATCAGTTGGAGAAATCGCTGCACCCTCAGTAGGTGCAGGAACTGGTGTAGCCTGGTCAGGTGTAGTGGATCAGGCAGTGTAGCAGTCGGGGGAATATCCTCACCCCTTGGGTACTCACTCACATCATCAAATAAAGAGTCAATTGCCACTCCTGGGGAAGCATTGGCTCATTGGCCAGTTCTTGCTTTTTTCTTAGGTGCCATATACTAAAAGTTAAAGTAATGCACGAGTTGTCGCGCCCTCTTTTTCTCACAAAATCGGGTTTCGACATTTGACAACTCCTTTTGAGATGGGTATTAAAAAAGAAGAGTCGCCACCTAACGATTTTTAAGGTGTGTTAGGTCACCTAAAGCAAACAACTCATAAAACTAGTTTGCATCACCAAAGATCGGGTAAGGGCTCGAAATTACCTTGAGGAGAAGGTGTTAGGCACCCCTCGAGGTCCACAAAGGTAGGTTCCCGAACTTAATTAAGCGAATTAGTCATTAAAGGAAAATAAAGCAATTCATAAACCATTATTTTAAAGCAGGAAATTAAAGGGGTCCTAAGTTTTTTAGCCTATAGGATCATTTTCGTGCAATACTTGGTAACTTTCCCCAAGTTGGGTGCTATACATAGTATTAGCGCACAGGTCATCATCTCCTTTACTACCCAATTACTATATTTCAGTTATTACCTAAGCGTTCTAATAGCTTCTAACTCGTACCTTATGCGTGCTCTACCCGTCCTTTATCTATGGTCTTGGAGGTGTTTAGGACCTCTATTTAAGGTGGTTCTAGACTGACCTATGTTTCTTAAAATGAGAAAGCTAAGAGACAAACAAAGATACAGATAGGACTGTCACACAAGGAGCAAATAGAGGCTCATGTTAACCTCCACAAGTAAACAGTAAATGCACGCAATTCCCACAAACATTTTTTTATTAGTTTAAGACCCTATAGGCAGGATATCTAGATGAGTATAACAGAATATAAGACAACAGTTATTAAAATGAGTGTTGGGACCTACTGGCTTGCCTACTGATTTGGTTAAGACTCTGAATCTAGGCAAACTTCAAGTAGTACTAAATCGCAGTTCTTTTTAGCCCCAGAATTCTTAATAATCCTACATGCTTGCCCAAGTGATAACCAGAACAGAATCCTATAGGCATGGTATCTAAAACTGTTAATTAGACCTATAACAACGAGTTACTGATTTTAACAGACATGTTTTTATCCTTTAGACCCTATAGGCATGATTTCTAGGTGTTAGAACTGATTCACCCTATAGACATATCTATTAGTTTAAATCCTATAGACATGATTTCTAGGTTTTGAAACTGATTTTTTATCTCCTATAGGCATGGATCTAAATCGTATGTGGGCAGAATTTTAAGCAACTTGCCAGGAAGGTTATTTGAAACAGATAGAATCCTATAGACATGGTCATTAATGCATGTATGTTATAAAATATGCACGGATCCTATAGATAGGATTTTTAATGCGAGGGGTCTATAAACAGGACTTCTAGTTATGTGAGTTTTAAAAGTACAGAACTAAACAATCAAGAAATTCCTATAAGCAGGATCTCTAAACAAGTAATAGCAATCACACAACTTGATCAACATAATTAAACCTATATGCATGATTTCTACCCAAATTTAACAAAAATAGAAGTAAATCCCCTTGATTTCACTAATCAACCCAAAATCTGTTATTACAGAAATTATTACAACCTAGAATGAATAGAATCCATTACACTATAGGGAGTCTTCATAGACCCAATATAAACCTGGGAACCAAACCTTCTAACAGAATAGCTTTGGATCACAACATAGGGATTCAAATCACATTAGAACTAGGTTTACAGTGTGTCAAAGTTCTCAAGGGCCTCAAGGGACCGGTCAATGCTCACAACAGAATAACATTCAGAAGATAGTTCGAGAGATTGAAAAAATAATCCCCAATATGTCAGAGTTCAAAGGAGTCTCAAGTGGACCCTAGACAGTGCTCACACTGGAGTGGTTGGGAACCGAAATGACTAGGATTATGGTTTTTAGAAAATCAGTACATAAAAGGGATAAGGGGGCAGGTTTTAAAACAGTTGGGATTTCAGAAGAAACAGGATTTAGAACATAGAGTTGCAGGCAGAACTGCACCAAGAAGACAAACAGAATTCATGCTAAAACACATAACTCAAATAAATTGAAGTCTAGTGAAGTTAAATATTTAGACTAGTACTTATCAATTAAGCGGTTAGGCAAAACAATTGAGTCGGCCAAATACATGAAATAAACAGACAGGGCAGGGAAGTTAAGCAACAAATTGACTGATTACATGTTCATAGTGCCAAGTTCAGAATAGGTATAGAATTAACAAACAGTGCATGAAACAAATTGAACCTTAGACTAACCTATGAGAAGATTCATATTATTCGAAATAACTTAGTCCTAAGTTAACAGTGTTACTAAATGAGATCATATAATCATGTCAAAGACATAATTGATACATGCTAGTCAAGAAAAGTGTAAAGAATGAAATTGCAAAGGTTAGGGCATACTAATTAAGGGATAAAGTAAACATGAAGATGAAAGCAATTGGAATCCAAGAGTCTAGCCTTGGCTTTCAGCCGGCTAGACAATGCAGCAAATCAGAGTGATAGAGAGAACTCAAGTGTGTGTAAGTGTGTGAGTGTAAGAGTGAGCTTAGTCTTAGTTTCCTTTAAAATCAGAACAATGAAAGGTTTATATAGCACATAGTAGAGTAAAGCAAATAACGCAGGCAAATCAATCGGCACACAAATAAGGCATGCAACATCAATTAATCAATCAATTAGGGCTAACGGGAACAAACTGACAGTAAAAGTAACTTAAATTAAGGGGCATATTTCACGGAGTAAATCAGTAGACAAGATTGAGGCTAAATAAGGTAAGTATGAAAACCGAGAAATCAATAGTAGGTCAGTCAAAACAATCAAAACCCATAAATCAAGCCAGCAATATAATTAAGGAAAGTAGTACCAAATACGAATCACATATAAGGAAAGAATAAGTAAAAAATCTTTTCAGAAAGATATCAGTTTTAAAAGGAAACCACAATTTCGAAGCCAAATTAAGCAAGTAAATAAGTTAATCAATTTAATTGAAAGAACCACAGTAAACGGGCAACACATTATAACCCATCGTCACATAATGAAAAACTCTAAGGTGTAAAAGACATAGAGATGAAACTCAGTCGAAAAAGTAAAGGAAGAAATCCAGAGTTAACACTTAAACATTTTCAAACATTTTTGCAGAAACTTAAAAAGATGAAACCCTAGAGCATAAAGACATAAAGATGAAACTTAAGTGAAACCAGTTGAAAAGGTAAAGGAAGAAAATCATAGTTAAACACTTAACGTTTTAAAACATTTTTTGCAGAAACTTCTTAAAAATTGAAACCTTAGCTTTTAGGAAAAACGAAAATCGGTTGACAATAATAGGAAAATATAGCAGAATCTTAAAGGAAAATCAACAAACAAACTCAAACCGCTTCAGATCTAAAGAGATCTGAACGGATTTAGCCAGAAATAGTAAAACCTAAGTAGAGGTGAGAAAAATCTGGTTTGAACTAGAGATTTGAAGCCATCAAAACACAAAAATTATAATATTCACAAACATAGGGGTGAATACGGACAGATTAATCGAGTACATGAGAGGCTAGAGCCAAATCTGTCTCAAGCTTCTTGAAATTCCATCAAGTAATATGAAATTGGACAACCAGTAGTGATAGGAGACCAGATCAGGCCTAGAATCGAAGAAGAAACCCATGAATCAAAGGGGTTTTAGTGACGGTGGGCTAGGGTTAGGAGGAGGATGAGAGAGAGAAGAGAGGAGGAGAGGGAATTGAAGGGCGGCGGATTTGTGAAAATGAGGGTAGGGTTTAGGTCATTGATTAATTAAAAATGGAAGGTTGGTTCTGGACCGTTGATCTTTTGAGATCAACGGCCAGGATTAGATGTAGGCTGGGGAGGGTTTCAGACGGGTAGGGTAATTGGGTTTGGGTTATGGGTATTGGGTTATGTTAGCTATTGGGCTGGGTCCGAAAATTAATTTAAGAGAGGCTATTTGTTAAATACTTAATTAATTTGATAAAATAATTTATAGAAAAAGTTAATAAATGATAAAAAATGCTATTTGTGTATGAAAATAATTTAAAATAATTACTTAATATTATAAAAATTAAAGGTCATTTTCGTGTAAAATCAAGTAATTATGCACACATGGGCTATTATTATAAGTTATTGAAATTATAACCTACAAATGTAAATATATTTATGCATAAAATAATTAAATCTTAACATAAATATAGGTGATAAAATTGAGAAATAAACTTATTATAAAATCATTTGTGATGCAATATGTAATTATATGGACAATAAAATAATGGAATAAATTAATTAAAAATCCCTTTAAAAAATACAGAAAATTATGAAGAAATATTAATTGATGCACATGCATTGTTTTGAAAGTATATAATGCATTTTGGAAATAATATAGGAAAAAAATGGGTATCAACAGCGGCCCATCTTTACCCGGGAAGGATGAAAGAGTTGTCGGGTAAAGATATGATGGCCAATTTTGACTGAATAGAGTGATTTGAGAGATATAGGTCGCACTCTAGTTCCCGAGCTGCCTAAATATCCCTAATTTTACAGGAATCAGGTCGTGTGTAGTTCTGGATTCATCGGCAGAATAAACCGATGCAGTTGTCACAAGGAAGGATACAAGGTTTCGAATAGGTGAAACGGTTATGGTGGGTGGTCAGGTTTGAAATAGTATGAAGGAACTGGAGCGGGATTGCCCCTATTGAGATAATGGTTACTCCTCGGGTTACCTGCAAATCAGAAGATGTACTACAAGCACATACGTATAAATTTGCGTGAATTTAGACATGATGCAAATTCCCTTCAGACCATGAAATTGTCTTTGGACGGTTGAGGATGACGTCCTTAGACCATGATGACACGGGCCATGAATTGTGCATTAAGGGATTCACAGGCCATGAAAATGATGTTCTCGGGCCATGAAAATGGTGACTCTGAACCATGACGCCTTTGAATAATAATGTGCAAGTTTGAGAGATCCTCAGACCATGGCATGGTGTCTTTCAGCTATGAGGATGGTGCCTTCAGACTATGACGCCTTCGGACAAGTTGGCTATATTTCAGCCAATGAGTTGCATAAAGATGATACTAGAGGTAGCAAGACAGAGCTTAGTCTTGTGTGAAGTTGAGGGCAGAGCTTAGAAGAGAACAATGCAAGAGAGACAGTGCTTAGTCTCGTGCGAGATTCGAGACAGTGCTTAGTCCCATGCAAAAAGGAGCCAGTGCTTAGCCTTATGCAAGTAGAGAGGCAGGGCTTAGCCTCATGCAAGATTCGGGACAGTGCTTAGTCCCATGCAAAAAGGAGCCAGTGCTTAGCCTTATGCAAGTAGAGAGGCAGGGCTTAGCCTCATGCAAGATTCGGGACAGTGCTTAGTCCCATGCAAGAAGAAGGCAATGTTTAGGCTTATGCAAGTAGAGAGGCAGGGCTTAGCCTCATGCAAGATTCGGGACAAGGCTTAGTCCCATGAAAATAGAAGGCAGTGCTTAGCCTTATGCAAGCAGAAAGACAGGGCTTAGCCTCATGCAAGATTCGATACAGGGCTTAGTCCCATGCAAATAGAAGGAAGTGCTTAGCCTTATGCTAATGGGAGGCAGGGCTTAGCCTAACGCAGGATCGAGACAAGGCTTAGTCTCATGAAAATGGGAGAGGCAGGGCATATCCTTATGCAAGATTGAGACAGAGCTTAGTCTCATGCAAAGAGAAGGCAGTGCTTAGCCTTATGCAAGTGGGAGGCAGGGCTTAGCCTCATGCAAGGTTCGGGGCAGTGCTTAGTCCCATGCAAGGAGAAGGGTAAGAGCGAAGTATTCTTAGCTGACAATGTGTTTCGCGCATAGTGATTGTTTTGTTGCAGCAGTATTTGTCATGATGATATAGTACTGCATCCAAAGAAAAATTTGTGAGTTTTGCGGGGGAAGGTTGGTTCGTGCCTTCGTCTTCTTGACTTGCTCCGTTCTATCTTAAGATACTGTCCAAACTATTATGGTAGCGTTTGCGAAAGCAAAGTTTCTTTTCCAAAAGCATGCGTGCATAATCTTCAAAAGACATAGTAGTATATAGTTTAGAAATTAGTTATATGAACCAGAAACTGTGAAATAATCAGAGACATCGCGACTTCTTCCGCCGTAGAATTTTGAGGGTCCTCCTAAAAATTCTGCCCCAGCTAACTAGCTGACTTTTCTGACTGCTTCATATGTTTCGGTTAGCTGAACTTGCTTCAAAATTTTGAGGGTCCTCCCCAAAATTGCCCTAGTTTCTGATTGTGGGGAAAATGGAAATTTTATTGAATTGTGACCGAACCTACAAGGCTGCCTACATATCCCCTCTTAAACGGGAATCAGGTCGAGCGTAGTTCGATTTACATCATATGAAGAAGCATAAAATTATTTACACATAGTATCTTTTGACTGCATCTGAATTGATAGGCTTTGGCCAGATTTCTCCGTCCATTTATGCGAGTATGAGTGCTCCTCCTGTTAATACCCTGTGAACCGTGTAAGGACCTTGCCAGTTGGGAGAGAATTTTCCTTTGGCTTCATCTTGATGTGGAAAGATCATTTTCAGCACCAGCTGCCCCAGTGTGAATTGTCTCAGCTTTACCCTTTTGTTGAAGGCTCTGGACATTCTGTTCTAATAAAGTTGGCAGTGACATACCGCATTCATCCTCTTTCCGTCTATGAGGGCTAGTTGCTCATAGCGGCTCCTTATCCATTTTGCGTCGCCAAGTTCGGCTTATTGTATGATCCTCAAAGAAGGAATTTCCACTTCGGCGGGAATGAAAACTTTTGTACCATAAACTAGCAGATAGGGAGTTGCCCCAATTGATGTGTAGACTATGGTACGGTATCCTAGTAAGGCGAATGATAGATTTTCGTGCCATTGTTTGTGATTCTCTACCATTTTCCTTAGTATCTTCTTGATGTTTTTGTTGGCAGCTTCCACGACTCCATTCATTTGAGGCATGTATGCTGTAGAATTCTTGTGTTTGATTTTGAAAGTTTCACACATGGCCTTCATTAGGTCACTGTTGAGATTGGTGAAATTGTCGGTGATGATGGAATACTCCAAATCGACAAACGATTTGGTCGCGAACAAAATCCGCAACGACCTTCTTGGTCACAACTTTGTAAGATGCAGCTTCAACCCATTTAGTAAAATAGTCGATGGCAAACAGAATTAACCGTGCCCATTTGAGGCGGTGGGCTCAATCGGACCGATGACGTCCATCCCCCAAGCAGCAAAGGGCCAAGGTGAGCTCGTTGCATTAAGCTTGTTTGGCGGCACTTTTATCATGTCTGCATGTATCTGACATTGGTAGCATTTCTGAACATACCGGATGAAATCTCTCTCCATGGTCATCCAAAAGTAACCGGCCCTGAGTATCTTTTTGGCCAAGACAAAGTCGTTCATGTGGGGACTGCAGGTTCCGGCATGTATCTCCTCGATCAATTTAGAAGCCTCTTTTGCCTCAACACACCTTAATAGTCCCAGATCGGGGGTTCTCCTGTATAGGATTCCTCCGCTTTGGAAGAAGTGATTGGACAATCTCCGAAGGGTGCATTTTTTAGTATGGTTTGCATGCTCTAGGTATTCTCCTTTTGTCAAATATTCTTTGATGTTGTGGAACCAGGGATTTTCGTCCATTTTTTCTTCAACATGAGCACAATATGCCGGCTGATTATGGATCCTTACTGGAATGGGACCGATGAAGTTCTTGTCTGGATGTTGTATCATTGATGACAAAGTAGCCAATGTGTCAGCAAACATTCTGAATCCTGGGGACATGCCGAAACTCTATTTTTGTGAACCTCTTCTTCATTTCTTGCACATGATGCTGGTATGGCACTATTTTGGAACTCTTGGTAGCCCATTATCTTTGTACTTGGTGTACCAGCAAATCTGAATCGCCGATCACTAGTAGTTGCTGAATGTTCATATCAACAGCCATGTTGAGCCCTAATATGCAAGCTTCATATTCCACCATGTTGTTAGTGCAGGGGAATCTGAGTTTTGCAGACACCGGATAATCTTGACCAGTTTATGATACCAAGACGGCTCCAATGCCGACTCCTTTGAAGTTTGCCACCCCGTCGAAGAACATTATCCAACCATCGTAGGCTTCAGTAATGTCTTCTCCTACGAATGATACCTCTTCATCAGGAAAATACGTTTTCAGGGGTTCGTATTCTCCTCCCACGGGATTTTCAGCAAGATGGTCTACCAATGCTTGTCCCTTAACTGCTTTCTGAGTTACATAGATGATGTCGAACTCACTCAGCAAGATTTGCCATTTGGCCAGCTTCTCGGTGGGCATAGGATTTTGAAAGATGTATTTCAAGGGATCCATCCTCGATATGAGGTACGTCGTATAAGCACATAAGTAATGTCTTAGTTTCTGAGCTATCCAGGTTAATGCGCAGCAAGTGCGTTCCAGCAAAGAGTATCGCACTTCATAAGGAGGGAACTTCTTACTCAGGTAATAGATGGCCTATTCCTTTCTCCCTGTCTCGTCATGCTGTCCCAAAACGCAATCGAAATCTCCATCTAACACTGCAAGGTAGAGTAGCAGTGGTCTGCCCGGCTCCGGGACTAAAACTGGTGGCGCGGACAAGTATTCCTTGATTTTTTCAAAAGCCTTTTGACAATCCTCGGTCCAACTGGTTGCAGCGCCCTTCTTCAGCATTTTGAAAATCGGCTCACATATTACTGTGGACTGTGCTATGAAGCGGCTGATGTAGTTGAGGCGTCCCAGGAAACTCATCATATATTTCTTACTTTTTGGTGGTGGTAATTCTTGGATGGTTTTGACATTTGATGGGTCCAATTCTATTCCTCGGCGATTGACGATGAATCCCAACCACTTTCCGGAAGGAACGCCGAATGCACACTTTCCAGGGTTTAGCTTAAGGTTGTATTTTCGCACTCAGTCAAAGAATTTCCTCAAGTATGCTATGTGATATGTGTCCTTCTTGGATTTAATGATGACATCGTCCATATGTACCTCTATCTCTTTATGTATCATGTCATGAAAAATAGTTGCCATGGCCCTCATGTAGGTGGCCCCAACACTCTTTAGGCTGAATGGCATCATTTTGTAGCAGTACACTCCCCATGGTGTAATAAAGGCTGTTTTCTCGGCATCTTCTTCATCCATCCAGATCTGATGGTAGCCTGCGAAGCAATCTACAAAGGACTGGAGTTCATGTTTGGCACAATTGCCGATCAGAATGTGTATATTCGGCAGCAGGAAATCATCCTTTGGGATGGCTCTGTTGAGATCCCGATAATCAACACAGACTCTGACTTTCCCATCCTTTTTCGGAATAGGAACAATTTTGGCTAACCAGGTTGGATATCCAATTACCCTAAGGACCTTGGCTTTGATCTTCTTAGTAACTTCCTCCTTGATTTTCAGGCTCATATCTGGCTTGAATTTCCTGAGTTTCTGCTTTACCGGTAGGCACATTGGATTTGTAGGCAACTTTTGGGACAAAATGGATGTGCTTAACTCGGTCATATCATCGTATGACCATGCAAAGATATCCTCATATTCTTTCAGGAACCGAGTGTATCCTTCTTTCTCTGATGGTGACAAATGGATGTTTATGCGGGTTTCCTTGACGGCTTCAGAATCTCCCAAGTTGACTATCTGAGTTTCGTCCATGTTGGATTTGGGCTTGTTCTCAAAATCCTCTACCTCTCTGACAATCTCTTCAGGTATTACATCTTCCTCTTCTGAATCGCTGTCCTTTTGCTGCGTTGTCTCATTAAATGTCATAGTTGTCGGTTTATCAAGATGGGAAATAATAATGATGTAGGGATTAAAACATGAGAGAAAAGCAGTAATAATAAAACATCGAGCTATTTAAAACGTTAAATAAAAATGATTTTCAATAGCTCAAATAACATTTTGGAATCATTGAAAATATTATTTAAAACAAAAATGCAAAAGTGGAAATCATTTTCAGAAAAAGTAAACAATGTTATTCAACCTTGATACCCCGAGACTCGTCGGTCCCTTGATGGTATAACAGTCTAGTTCTTGAGAAATGCTCCTCTCTCCACAACTTGGATGGTAGGGACTTCCTCCTTCTCCTCCTCGACGATCACACAGCAGTCCATATCATCATCTTTCAAGAACAAATTCCTCAATGCTGCCAATGCTTCTTCTTCCTCTGACCCCCATATAACATCGGCATGATGGAAAGTCCGACTGAAGTGTGGTACGGGCTGTTCAAGGAGGTAATATGGACCGCGCCACGGTGGTAACCAATCATCGTATTCCTGTCAGGTGTATTGATACCCCAGACCAAAGGTGGTATCATGGCTCTTCAATTGTACTGGTTTGGAGATACCTTGAAGATTTTTACCAAGCCCCTTACCAGGTTCATACCCTTGCCAGGCCAATATGCTCTATATCTTGCTACTCCAACACTTATATTTTTCGATTGCATTAACACGCTCGATGCAGTGGTAAGTTTCTCCACCTAACCTCCTTATGTTTTCAACCACCGGTACAGTCTGACTGGTGTAAATGAGGTTACTCCCATCTCCATGGATGATTACTTCTTGATGATTCCACTTGAATTTCACGGCCTGGTGCAAAGTAGAGGCTACAACCCCAGCGGCATGTATCCACGGCCGTCCCAACAGCAGATTATAGGGGGCTGATATGTCCAGCACATGAAACTCAACATTAAACTAGGTGGGACCCATCTGGAGGCAGAGATTAGTTTCTCTAATTGTAGCCCTTTGAGACCCATCGAACGCTTTCATATTCATAGTCCCTGCTCGTATCTCGTGTAAACCCTTGCCCAACCTCTTCATAGTTGTCAACGGAGAAATGTTGAGGCTAGATCCTCCATCTATCAAAACTCTGGCGATAAACATATCTTCGCAGTGCCTTGTTGTGTCTTAACCTTTTAGGTGGCAGCTCGTCCTCATGGAAAGTGATCTTGTATCTTTCTAGCAGTTGCTCCACCATATTGGACATTTCTCCACTAGTGATGTTGTTGGGCACATATGATTCATTCAATACCTTCATCACAGCATTCATGTGTGCCTCAGAATTCTGCAGCAACGACATGATAGAAATTTGGGCGAGGTTCTTGTTCAGATGATCGACGACAGAGTACTCCCTTGCCTGTACCTGCCTCCAAAGGTCATCTGGACTAGTCTCAATAACGGGCGGTTTACTGGAAGCTTGCTTACTGGCTTCTCACAAATGTTCAGGTGTATAAACTCTTCCTGTTCTAGTCATTCCTTATGCAGCACCGGATTCTTATATCTTCGACCTTACTTTTCTTCTAGCCTTGGCCACATAATCCAAGGTACAACATAGGAACTGAAGGGCGGTGTGGTTGCCACCGTAACAATGAAAGATGTGGCCACCTCCACCTTAAATGGAGCGGGTATTGCAGCAGGTGGGATCACTTTGTTACGCCCCACAATATTACGTCGATATTACGTCTCACAGTATTAAATTACGACGATGTTGCACCCTGTAGTATTATACGTTGAATTTGTCATAATGTAATTGACATTAGTCCAAGGAAAGAGATTATTGGGAGATTATATAGATTGTGCTATTTTAAACAAATGATGAGTAAATTCGTGAAGTTGAGAAGGGAAGCAAGTCAAAGAAAATAAATTTTGTCGAAGTTTGACATTTTGGGATGAAATACGGCCTGAGCTAAAATACCGGATATTTATGGACTAGTACCATACAATGTACCACATGGTCATGATAGTAAGGTGTATAAAGTGTATTAAAAGTGAGTAGTATTTTAAGTAAGTTGAGATAATTCATATGTGTGGATAATTGGGGTAATTAATAATTTTTTATGGGAGATTAACTAATTATTAAAATCTTTGGGATAAAGATTAACGTGGCATCCTTTCCTTAATCACGTTGTGAATCTTACATTTAGTAAATATGTGGCATGAATCCAAAGTGAATCTTGGATAGGGATAGTCACGACGGCAACAATTCAATCAAGGAAATATAAGAGTAGTTCCATTTCCTTTCATTCACTTTTTGGAAGATAATATTTCAATCTCTTAAGAAAGAGATCCACCAAAGCTTAAACGTTACTTTCTTATTTCTTAAGAGATGTTTCAACCAAGCTTCATATGTAAGGAAACCATTTCAAAATCATTACATAGCAACATGATAACTTTGATAATATCTAAGAGCTTCCACCAAGACTTTCTAATACAAAACCGTTATTGCCAATTCTTGAAGGAAAAATTTCAGCCAATGTTATTGTTGCATAGCAACATTTTTGCTTCAAACTCTTCATACAAATTGTTCCGTGTTGTTGCAATTGACGTGTGTTAGAGGGATTGTCAAGAGAATCGACTCAGGTATGTTAAGGCTATCCCTTCTTTCTTTTTGGCATGATCTATTGACACAGAAGAAACGAGAAAATGCACGGCCTCCATAAATTACTCTATTCATAGAAATACTAGGGGTGTATATATTCTTGATTCCCCATGTGAATTATTACTATCTTCTGTTCATGGTTCCAGAAAAATACGTATTTGATAATGTTTATCCGAAAGGCATATCGATTTTTATGGCATTTTGAGAAAATCTTATTGACGTATTTCTTATGCATTTCATGCATTTATACATGTACATTGACCCATGACTCAGACGGCATTATATACGCGTATATATGTATGTATATATATGTATATGGGATATGGGAAAAGTTATGGTGTTATATACGCACCACCACCTGATCAGCTGGTATACGTTGATGATTTGCCCACAGTGGCCGAGATGATATGATGGGATGCCCTCAGAGGCCTGATGATGTTATGAAATATGTACCTATACACGACATGACATTCATACGCATATGCATGACATTATATGTATTTCATGATTTACAGAATTATCCAGACTTACAGGTTGAGTCAGTTACTCTATATACTTCCATGTAGATTATGTACTTATTTGTGTGCCTTACATACTCAGTACATTATTCGTACTGATGTCCCTTTTGCCTGGGTACGCTGCGTTTCATGCCCGTAGGTCCTAATAGACAGGTCGAGACCTCTCCAAGTAGGCTATCAGCTCAGCGGAAGATGTGGGTGCGCTCCATTTGCTCCAGAGTTGCTTATTTGGTCAGTATAATTAGGACATGTATTGATTGGTATGGCGGGGCTCAGTACCGACCTTTATGATACTTATATACGCTTAGAGGCTTGTAGACAGATGTCATGTATATGAATACTTGTATGGCCTTGTCGGCCTATGTTTAGAGTTTATAAATAATTATGTTGGCCCATTAGGCTCGTATGTCACGAGTATATGATAATGTAATAAGAAAGATACGTTACATTGGTACTCGGTTGAGTAAGGTACCGGGTGCCCGTCTCGCCCCCCAGGTTTGAGGGGTGACACACTTCTACCCCAAAGGGAGCTGATGTGGCTTCCTCAACTTCAACCAGCGGCTATACTTGTACCACAATGGGATTGAGCGTGACTGCAGGCTTCTTAGGACCATCACCTTCCCGAATAAGCCCGATTGACCCCTCGGATCCCACTCTTAATCAGTTTCTATTACATTGACCCCTTCGCCCCTATGATCTGGGAGGGGATTGTTGTGGACATTAGGTGCAGTTTCCTTTGCTTGTATGACCTTATTATCGATAAGTGTTTGGATCTTATTTTTCAAGGGTGCAGAATTCGTCAATAATGTGTCCCTTCATACCGGAATGGTACGCACAGGTCTTGTTTCGATTTATCCATTGAGATGAATTCTCCATTGCCACAGCGGGAATAGGGGTGACATAACCAACAACTTTCAACCTTTCGTACAGCTGGTCGATGGGTTCAGCAATGGCGGTGTACTGTCTGGGTGGTTTGCGATCAAAATTAGGCCTGGGTTTTTGGTAGTTTGGACGAGTTGGAGGTGACTGATAATAGGATGGTTGGGAATTATAGGTATGGCAGGCAGTAGCAGGTTGGGAATATCTGGGAGGTGATGGTTGGTATGTGGGTGGAAGTGTTTGGTATACAAATGGAGTTTTTGGGCCTTGGGTAACCATTATTGTTCCCATTTCTTTCTTCCTTGATATGCCACCTGATTGTAGTGTTTTATTCGTGGCCTGCAATGCCTCGAAATTTGTCACCATTCCACTTTTAATACCTGCTTCGATCCTTTCTCCGAGCTTGATCATATCGAAGAACTTGTGATTCTCTATTACCATTAACCTTTCGTAATATTGCGGATCCTGAGCCCTGACAAAGAACGTGTTCATATGTTCCTCATCTAATGTCGGCCTAGCCTTTGCTGCTTCTGAGCTCCGCCGAGTAGCATACTCACGGAAAGTCTCAGTTGGTTCTTCTTGAGGTTCTGGATATAGAAAACATCAGGTGCATTCTCCGTGTAGAATCTGAATCTGTCCATGAAATCTGACGCCATGCTCACCAATTAGCCCATTTCTTGGGATTCTAGCTTATGTACCAGGATAGGGCGTCTCCAGTGAGACTTCTCATGAATAGCTTCATGCGAATCCTTTCGTCCTTTCCAAGCCCTATGAGCTTGTCACAGTAAGTTCTTAAGTGAATCCTTGGATCACCCGTTCCATCAAACATTTCGAACTTGGGAGGTTTTTAACCTTCTGGCAGTTCCACATCTGGCTAAATGCACAAATCCTCATAATTCAGACCTTCGATTCCTTTGCCTCCTTCAACACCCTGAACTCGGCTTGTGAGTTTCTTGAGCTCCTATGCCATGTTCTTAATGAGTAGGTCCTTCTCGGCGGATTCTGGTGTATATGAGATTGGTTGAGTGGAGTGGGGTAAGGTTTTCACGTATATGGGGTTGTTTTGGTGAAGTCCAGGAATTTGGGTATAACGGTGATCATTGGTTGAATTTTGGGGATCGGGGATATGTTGTGGGGTATTCTGAGGAGTGTGGTAAGTGGTTTGCGAATATTGAGTCGGGAGATGCTGATGTTCAGGAGGTGTAGTTATGGGTAAAGGATTTTGAGGAGGGGTTGTATATTGATGGGGTGCGGGGGGGATTTTGCGGGCATTGGTTGGGTATATTATGAGGAGGTGCCGGGTTTTGGGTATTTGGATGGTTGATATCTGGGACGTTTAGTGTGAGGGAGAGGTTCACCAAGTTACGGACCTGCTCAAGCTCACCTTATAGTTCATTCTTTTCAAGCCGCAAAACAAAGTCATTTGGTGCCGGAGTACTCCGACCATCAGAAGTTTCCACATTTTCAGCATGTGCGGTGTTGTTGCCACTTATATTATCCATTTTAGCTTTCCTTTTGATATACTTGGAGGAGGAGGAGGTGGAGGGCCTCTGGATCTGGTGTGATATGTTGATGATTCCAGTATGTGTGAACCAGCCTTGGGGAATGGGAATAATCAAAAAGGAAAGAAAAGCAAAAGGTAACCAAGTCAGTAAAGGTCCAAAAAGAGTATTTTCCATATTTAAACACATAGTGCGGGAATGTAAATTAGCATCTTAATTTAGGGAGCCTCGTTGTGCCCGAGGTAGGCCTAGTGAAAAATTGATTTGGAGAACTTCAGTGCCAATAATTGCCTCATTTCATTAATGTAAAATAGATGAATCTAAAACGACACTAAATAAGATAAGTCACTAATGGCACTTGGCCTTATTACATTTGAAAAGCAAAAACGAATAAACCTAATCTACTTGGTCCCAGAAGGACCTTCTCCAGTCCTGGCTCCCTTGACTCCATCAATCAGGTTCCCCAGGTCGTGCATGTCCAGCAGCAGGTGTGCGCTTGCTAGATGTCCTCCTTCGATACCTTCAGCATTTTGGCAATCTATGACTCTTTTCCTCATGTTCCCTTCCAATTCCATCAGACCCTACTCCAGATATTCTAACCTTTCATTCGATCTGGTAGTCGTTTCCTTCCATCCATTGACTAATTCCGTATCAGTCTTGTGTTGTTCTAGATGCTCGGCCTCGGACTCGCGAACCCTTTTATGCAGTCTGTTACACTTCACTTGTGCTTCAGCAACTTCATCTATGACTCTGTTTCCTCGACCGACCCCTGGCTCGACTATTCCTGCTATGCAGTCCTCCAACCATGATAGGTAAAAGTACACGTGCCCTGCGTGATATCGGTCTGGTTCAATGGTGTCCCTTTCTACAATAATATTTAGGTGCCACATATGTTGAGATTTACATTTGTATGGGAGGTATCTGCCCTATAATGACTCATTTTAACGATCCGCGGTATGAATTGCTTCCTGCTTCTTGTCTCATAACCCTAATGGGAACATAAGGATATATGCCCCTTAACCCGATCAACACCAAGTGCGGAGCGTCGCTAGATCTGATGATGAACTCGTCAGTGGGGAACCATTCGAACATCCATTGGACCTGATCCTCAGTCAAATTGTCAAAAAATTGCACCCATTTTGTAGCACTCTCTGGTTGAGCAAACCTGTCTGGGATATAGGTCATTCTCTTAGGGTGATGGAAAGCTATATGATCGTTTCATGGCCTTCGTGGAAACTTTTGACGGTATTGACCTCTTTGGAGATGCTCTAACAACCAAACATGTAGCAGCAGATTACAATCCTCAAAGTTTTTTAATCCCTTCTGGTAGCGGTCCAAGGCCCGATATATTTCTGCTATTATCATAGGGACAATGGTATATGTTTGCCCCTCGATCCTCTCCATTAGGGTTTTTATTACCATGGCCAGTCTGGTATGAATTTTGTCCCCTTTCATCGGAAACACTATCATACCCAGGAAGCAAATGATGAACACAAAAACCCTGCGGTGAATACAACCCAAGGAAGTGATAGAGAATTCATCATGGTAGATATGATAGGATTTTCAATGACGATATCGTTCATAGAGATAGTCAAAGGGTATGTAGGATTTCTTCAGTCGCTCCAAATCGTCGTTCTTTTTCAGACCCATAATTTTCAGAAACCCCCCAGCGGTACGGTTTTCTGGTACCAATAAATCGGGATTGTCCCAAGGCAGTCCAGAGAATCCTCCTATTTCTTCCAAGAGAGGGGTCATTTCTGTATTTTCAAAGTGAAACACGGATCTTTCACTGTCCCAGAATGTTGTGACGGCTTCAATCAACACATTATTCGGTTGGATGTCCAATAAAGAAGGCAAATTTCCCAGGACCTTTTTCACATGCTTTTTGTCACTTGATGAAATATATTCCCACCAATCCAGCAACAATGGTGGTATGTTACGGACCATGCCGAACCTGGGGACTTCGTGCCTCATTTTTTGCAAAACAAATAAGGTTAGACCCTTTCCCCCTCCAAATTCGACTATTTATACATCAGTGATTAGCATATTGGCACTTATTTCTCCAAATTAATGCACAGATCATGGTTGCATCCATTGAGATTATGGAAACCCCGTCGTACTTTTGGACAAGGCTTTTCTTATAGGGTTATTATATGGAAAACATATTAACCCTGGCTAGGTTTGACCATGATTCATGTACAATTAATCAGAGTAAGGTTTCTATAGAGGTCTAGACTGGTACCCTTAAGCAGACAACTTGAGGGAGAAAGGAACGGAACCGTCGACTGCACCGCAGATCGACTAGTTTTACCGCAAATAAGCCTTTTCGAATTTAAAGGGGTGATATGTAGGAAGAGCGCAGACACTCATCAAGTGTTGGTAAGGTATTGATTACGCACAAGTGGAATATGATGTTGAGCATGATTTATGCAATAGTAAATAGCACGTTGTCACGTATTTGCACGTTAAAAGAAAATGATAAATGCGGTATTTAATAATTGAAAAGGCGTTTATGAAAGAAAACAAAGAGACAACTCAGTTTCCGTAGTAAAGAGTAATAAAACAAGAAAGAGAAATCCTAAATAACTGAAGATAGGCAAATAAATACACATAAAGTGTGAAGGGGAAAGGGTATGCAAGTATTAACGGAATAATAAATACATGTTTAAAGACTAATTCACAAAAAGCAAGTTCGTTATGGTAAGAGCCTAGAAATAATCCGCAGCAGAGTCGCCATGCTGTCGCGCCCCCTTTTTCTCGTGAAATCGGGTTTCGACATTTGACAACTCCTTTTGAGATGGATATTAAAAAAGAAGAGTCGCCACCTAACGATTTTTAAGGTGCGTTAGGGCACCTAAAGCAAACAACTCATAAAAATAGTTTGCATCACCAAAGATCGGGTAAGGGCTTGAAATTACCTTGAGGGGAAGGTTTTAGGCACCCCTCGAGGTCCACAAAGGTGGGTCTCGGCCGAACTTAATTAAGTGAATTAGTCATTAAAGGAAAATAAAGCAATTCAGACAACCATTATTTTAAAGCAGGAAATTAAAGGGGTCCTAAGTTTCTTAGCCTATAGGATCATTTCCGTGCAATACTTGGTAACTTTCCCCAAGTTGGGGTGCTACACATAGTATTAGCGCACATGTCATCATCTCCTTTACTACCCAATTACTATATTTCAGTTATTACCTAAGCGTTCTAATAGCTTCTAACTCGTACCTTATGCGTGCTCTACCCGTCCCTTATCTATGGTCCTGGAGGTGTTTAGGATCTCTATTTAATGTGGTTCTAGACTGACCTATGTTGCTTAAAATGAGAAAGCTAAACGACAAACAAAGATACAGATAAGACTGTCACACAAGGAGCAAATAGGGGCTCATGTTAACCTGCACAAGTAAACAGTAAATTCACGCAATTCCCACAGACAATTTTTATTAGTTTAAGACCCTATAGGAAGGATATCTAGATGAGTATAATAGAATATAAGACAACAGTTATTAAATGAGTGTTGGGACCTACTAGCTTGCCTACTGATTTGGTTAAGACTCTGAATCTGGGCAAACTTCAAGCATCACTAAATCGCAGTTCTTTTTAGGGTTTTTAGACTAGGAGTAGGGTTTTTAGAAAATCAGTACATAAAAGGAGTAGGGTTTTTAGAAAATCTGTACATAAAAGGGATAAGAGGGCAGGTTTTAAAACAATTGGGATTTCAGAAGAAACATGATTCAGAACATAGAGTTGCAGGCAGAACTGCACCAAGAAGACAAACAGAATTCATGCTCAAACACATAACTCAAATAAATTGAAGTCTAGTGTAGTTAAATATTTAGACTAGTACTTATCACATAAGTGGTTAGGCAAAACAATTGAGTCGGCCAGATACATGAAATAAACAGACAAGGCAGGGAAGTTAAGCAACAAATTGACTGATTACATGTTCATAGTATGCCAAGTTCAGAATAGGTATAGAATTAACAAACAGTGCATGAAACAAATTGAACCTTAGACTAACCTATGAGAGGATTCATATTATTCGAATTAACTTAGTCCTAAGTTAACAGTGTTACTAAATGAGATCATATAATCATGTCAAAGACATAATTGATACATGCTAGTCAAGCAAAGTGTAAAGGATGAAATTGCAAAGGTTAGGGCATACCAGTTAAGGGAAAAAGTAAACAGGAAGATAAAAGCAATTGGAATCCAAGAGTCTAGCCTTGGCTTTCAGCCGGCTAGACAATGCAGCAAATCAGAGTGATAGAGAGAACTCAAGTGTGTCTAAGTGTGTGAGTGTAAGAGTGAGCTTAGTCTCAATGTCCTTTAAAATCAGAACAATGAAAGGTTTATATAGCACATAGTAGAGTAAACCAAATAAGGCAGGAAAATCAATCGGCACACAAATAAGACATGCAACATCAATTAATCAATCAATTAAGGCTAACGGGAATAAATTGACAGTAACAGTAACTTAAATTAAGGGGTATATTTTATGGAGTAAATCAGTAGACAAGATTGAAGCTAAATAAGGTAAGTACTAAATCCAGAAATCAATTATAGGTCAATCAAAATAATCACAACCCAGAAATCAAGCCAGCAATATAATTAAGGAAAGTGGTACCAGATACGAATCACATATAAGGAAAGAATATGTAAAAAATCTTTTCAGAGAGATATCAGTTTTAAAAGGAAAGCACAATTTTCGAATCCCAATTAAGCAAGTAAATAAGTTAATCAATTTAATTGACAGAACCACAGTAAACGAGCAAAACATTATAACCCATAGTCACATAATGAAAAACCCTAAGGTGTAAAGACATAGAGATGTAATTCAGTCGAAAAAGTAAAGGAAGAAATCCAGAGTTAACTCCTAAACATTTTCAAACATTTTGCAAAAACTTAAAAAGATGAAACCCTAGAGCATAAAGACATAGAGATGAAACTCAAGCGAAACCAGTTGAAAAGGTAAAGGAAGAAAATCATAGTTAAACATTTAAACGTTTTAAAATATGCAGAAACTTCTTAAAAAGTGAAACCTTAGATGTTAGGGAAAAACGAAAATCGGTTAAAAATAATAGGAAAATATAGCAGAATCTTAAAGGAAAAGCAACAAATAAACTCAAACCGCCTCAGATCTAAAGAGATCTTAACGGATTTAGCCAGAAATTGTAAAACCTAAGTAGAGGTGAGAAAAATTTGGTTTGAATGAGAGATTTGAAGCCATGAAAATACAAAAATGATAATACTCACAGACATAGGGGTGAATACGGACAGATTTATCGAGAACATGAGGGGTTTGAGCCAAATCTGGCTCAAGCTTCTTGAGATTCCATCAAGTAATATGAAAATCGGACAACTAGTAGTGATAGGAGGCCGGATAAAGCCTAGACTCGAAGAAGAAACCCATGAATCAAAGGGGTTTTAGTGACGACGGGCTAGGGTTAGGAGGAGGGTGAGAGAGCGAAGAGAGGAGGAGAGGGAATTGAAGGGCGGCGAATTTGTGTAAATGAGGGTAGGGTTTAGGTCGTTGGTTAGTTAAAAATGGAAGGTTGGTTAAAAAGATCAACGAGCACGATTAGATGTAGGCTGGGGCGGGTTACGAATGGGTGGGGTAATCGGGTTCAGGTTATGGGTATTGGGTTAGGTTAGCTATTGGGCTGGGTCCGAAAATCAATTTAAGAGAGGCTATTTGTTAAATACCCAATTAATTTGATAAAATAATTTATAGAAATAGCTAATAAATGATAAAAAATGCTATTTGTGTATGAAAATAATTACTTAATATTATAAAAAATATAAAAGGTCATTTTCATGTAAAATCAAGTAATTATGCACACATGGGCTATTAAAGTTATTGCAATTATAATCTACAGATGTAAATATAATTATGCATAAAATAATTAAAGCTTAACATAAATATAGGTGATAAAATTGAGCAATAAAATTATTACAAAATCATTTGTGATGCTATATGTAATTATTTGGACAATAAATTAATGGAATAAATTAATTAAAAATTCTTTTAAAAAATACAGAAAATTATGAAGAAATATTAATTGGTGCTCATGCATTATTTTGAAAGTATATATGCATTTTGAAAATAATATAGGAAAAAATTGGGTATCAACACGAGTTAGAGGAGGAACTGTTTCACAATCAGTTTTATACACGATCCAGAATATCAAAGAAGGGTATTATTCCTAAATGTCGAAGTAGCCTCCAACTTATAGATGTGGTCGACAACATACCCATAAGAATGACTCTACTAGACACGGATCCGATACATCCTATGACACTTTAAAATCTTAGGCTCTGATACCAAGTTCGTCACGCCCCAAACTCAGGGAGCGCGACCCTGCGCTCAACCGAGTTAACCCGGCCGAGCAAGCCTGTTAGATACTTTCTTCCCAGACTCACTCATGAACAAAGAGGAGATATATTTTCATTAATTAGACAGTAGAGAGATCATGAATACAATACCAAAACCTTTTCATTAGTTTCTTCATTTTTTTAATGTCTCAAAATACACACCTTTTCATAGGCTAAAGTGGAACAAGTGATTCAAACATAACATGAATTGTTTGACTTCCCCCAATACTGACATACAACCCACACTATGTTTATGGAGCCTCTAAAAGATATAAAGGAGTACAATGATAGTGGCGACAACAAGGCTCCAGCTAAACCTTAAAATATGATAACATAACGAACAAAAGATACATGACCCCTGAATGAGTTGGGGCTCACCAAGTCTGCTGAGAGAAAGGTGTACTTCTATCACTGGTCAACGCTACCTGCTATGGAACCACCTATATCCATTAAAGATGCAGGGCCCCCGGCAAAATGGATATCAGTACTATTGAATAGTACTAGTATGTATAACTAAACACCATCTCAATAGAATGAATAACAATACACGGGGAAAACAATCATGAATTCAATAGAAGACTCGAACAATACCATAACATCAAGTTAAGAACCATATAAGTTTTCAAGTAAATTTCAATGTTATTAGGTGGGGATCTCTTTAGTATCGATATACCGTTATTCACAATACCACCATACTTTTACACGGAGTCCGATCACAGCCGATCGGCTAGGCCGCGTCATTTGAGACATCAACCACAATCACAATTTCCAGCAAAATCACCACCATGTGTGCGGCATGGCGTCAGATCACGCCCGATCAGCTAGGCCGTCTCACCCGAGACATTATCTTTTCTATCAATCATTGCATGCCATACTTTCTTCATGTTTATTCAATTCATCATGACCATAATTATAATATCATTCTTGGCACTTGGACGAATTTAATATTTCATGCCCCCTTCTTCATTTTCACACATCATCGTCATTATCGATAACAAGACTTTTAGATACACATGAGAGCAATTAAGAGTCTTAGACATATAGAGATTTTTCACATAATTTGGCATGATAACCTTCATTCAAGCATGACTTGAAGTCATAGCATTTATAACGCACAACTCACACTTTGAATATATCCTCAAAAGATAAAGTAGCATTAATAAAAGCTTTGTAACACATATTAACCATATATCTTTCAACACAAGATTACTCGGGATAACCAATTTCATAATGATCAACTCAGATCTTACATAACTTACATGAACGTCGTGGAATTTAATTCTAAAAAATGGGGTTTAGCCAACATACCTCAATTGAGCTTCCTTAAACTCTAAAATATTCCGAAATTCTTAGCAACTTCAATCTATTTTAGAAATATAACAAATTGAACCAATATTAGGAGGGTGATCACGATTCTAGCTCATTTGAGCATATTATCAAATATTATGTAACACCTCAAAATTTTAATAATATTTGCATTCTTGATTGAGAATTTTTATAACGAGGAGATATTTTACTTTGCACTTCCTAAACGTGAAATTGACAATATATGAAAATTTCATACTTTAGGTTGTGTTAATATTGTCAAAGAAGCTCCATGTGTTGCTATGTGTAACACTTAATATTATTTTGATGAATTGTTATTAAATACATTATATAATTAAGTTTTTAGGCTGCAACCCTTTTATATTTATCTAAAGATATTAGTAGTTGGGTAGCCACATTTTTCATAATTATCCAAAGTTTAGATATTACTTTGGAAGACTTGTTTTTCCATATCTTTCTCTCTTAGTTCATTCTTGCAAGACAAAGAAACAAAACCACCTACCCTCTCTCCTTCTTAGCCTCAGAAAACTTCATGAAACCACCATAAATGTCTACTAAATCAACCAGCAAAATTCGTTTTTGGTGAAGATCAAGTTGCTCCTCTCTTTTGTGGTAAGTTTCTAAACTTATTTTTACACTAGACAGCTATTAGTGTATTCTACATATCTTTTTGTACAGAGCTCTGATTTAAGTAATCTAGGACTTTATGGAATGGTATTTCATATATATATAACTCTTATGAAGGAACCAGAATCTATTTTTTCTGGTATTTACCCTAAAAGGGATCAGAAAGTACAGGGCAGGTGCTGCCCAGGTTTTCAGTTTTAGAAATACTCCTTGTACTATTGTTAGTAATTTTAGCATAATTTTCTGTGAAAAATATATATAGGGGTGATTCAAGATTTTATGAAATTCTAAGACATATATATACAACTTTTATAAAGACTATGCAGTTTAGTTTGTCCGTTTAGATTTTAAAAACTGAACCACAACACGAAACAGTGATACTGTCCAGAATTTCTGTTTGAAATATTTTTGGATAATTTTCACCAATATCATGTTTAGTTTGACATGTTAAATCACTAAACTTATTAAGATATTTGATTATGTATTTAAGGTATATAAACCCTTGAAAAATCAAAGGAAAAGTGTTTGAGAAAGTGGACGAATTTGGTTCGTTTACGGCGTATACGATTCAAACGTCCCAAAGTTGTGATTGAACTGTTTTGTGGTAAAACACCAAGGTTTGTGTATAAACTTTATACTCTTTTTGTTTGCTGGAATATTTTATAATAACCTGATATTTTATTTTTCTTGTCTTCAATTTATATTGTTATATTCGTATTATATCAAGTATGGTAAGATATTTGCTAAATCGCCCATTCGTACGGATTGTTTGATCATTTTGCATTCTTGTTGGGACTTTCTCCTTCTTGTGGAAGTGACTTTGTCACTCATCTTGGCATGCCTCTTGATTTGGATCTTTTTCCATCTTGACTTTGGATTTGTAGTTTGTCTTAAATTATGGAACTTGTCCGTGTTAAGTACGAACTAGGAAGTCATTTTTAGTATGGTTCTTGATTCTCTTGACTATTGGGTTTTGACCCTACTTGATTTGGGGCTCCGGTCCATCTTGATATATGATTATGCTTAGTGTGATGGTATGATGTACATATTGGGCGAAAAATTGATATTTGGAAACACTTCAAAGTTTGATATTTGATATGTTTGATATATTTGTTCACTTATTTTAAATTATGTTAAATTAAGCTACCTATAACTGAAAGGGAATTGGTGAATTTAATGACTCCAAGCCCAAAGTTTATACACCACTAAGCTTTATGCTTAGCGATAGTTGTTTTCTATCGTAAGTAATGTACGGGATGAAATCCGAAGACGACCATTATGAAGTAGTCTTTTTGGGAGCACTTATGGAAACCACATTTGCATATGCACCTTGGTTTTGCATAGTTTTGAGACATGTACATGATATATATATATATATATATATATATATATATATATATATATGTCACATTTATGTATGTTATTTGGAGACTTGTTGGGTTTTAAGACTAAAATCTTGTAACTTGAATTTGGTAACTTGTTTTGTTGTTTTAGGTGTGTTAATAACTCAAGTCTTGTAATATGGTGAATTTGCACTTTGTCTTGTAAATATGTACAAAGGAGAAAACTAGTTTCTTTTTATATACCTGATAGTTTGAAATTTATGTACAATACAAACTTGTAGTGATATTGAACGAAAGTATAAATTTGTGAGGAAGCTTTAATTTGTTGATTGTTCAAAAAGGGTTATATCGCCTTATGTTGATATTTTGACATTGTATTTCATTTAAAATAAAGTAATGAAGTGTATTTTTCAAAACAAAAAAAAACTATTGCACTTTGAACCTTTTCGCATGGATTTATTTCTGCTACTAAATTATTTTGAATATTTTTAACTAATATCTTTTTAATATTTTATAAGTAGTAAATTAGATTTGTTTCCTAAGTAGCACCCTCTCAAATGGGTTGCTACACACTAGGTGTGCATTAAGGTTTTAAGGTTCTTTTATGAAAGATTCCATCGTGCCACAACCCACTCTTTACCAGTTTTAGCTCACAATCTTCCTACACCCTTTGATAACGCATGCATGCAAGATAAACAACTCCCATACCTAAGAATTGTCTTGCTAATTTCCCATTTTCAATTAATTTTCGAAATTAAGGGCTAGGGTATAGATTCTTACCTCTAGGATGAAGACTTTCCTTCTTCAATGATTTGAGCAAGAATTGATGGATAATTGGTTGAAGGTTACTCCCCCACTCTAAGCACTCTCACTCACTCTTGAAATATCATAATTTTGCTCAAAATGGACCATGGCATATATTTTAACGAAGTAGAGTCGGGTGATAAAAACTCAAAAATGAAGCCCCAGAACAGGATCTACGATCGCATATGTGACTGCATAATACTTCTGCAGTCCGCAAAATGGCCGCGAAAAAGGGCCTCCGAAACTGGGCTGGCATGTATCACTCTGCGGCCGTTATGCGGCCGCAGACATATTCTACAGTCGCATAATGCACCGTAGAACCTACCTTCGCAAAATTTCAAGACTTGATATGTGACAAGAGAGCGGCCCGCGGAATGGTTATGCAGTCACATAATTGGCCGCGAAAACGACATAAAAAATGGCCCAAATAGCAGCCTCACTCTGCGGCCATTATGCGGCCCGCAAACTGATTATGAGGCCGTATAATGGGTCACAGAAATGCCCAACTCTGCAAAATATTTTTCTTCAACTTTCCAGCGCACTGTTCAACCCAAAAAGTCCTACTATCATTAACACCTACGCATATCCCGGCACCATGAAACCCCAATTTTTAGGAAAAATTCACGGGGCCTTACACTTTTGTTGTAAAAATAATATTTCGACAGCATATGTTATAGCTAGATACTACATATAAGATAGAAACCACTTGTCTACTACTGGCACATAGGCTTCGAATGGATCCAATATTTTGTACCATTTGCAGTGGCTGTGGAGGGCTAACCAAGGTAGCCTTTTATGTCCTTTTGGCTTGTGGAAGAAAAATTTCTGGGAGTATATCCATGGGATATGAAATCTGTAGAAAAATTGGAGGAGTATGTGTATTTGTATTTGCTGCTCACTAGAAAACCTATGGTAGAAATAATCACATTCTTCTTTTATTGGTTCTGGGAGGATTCCAGCTCTATGATCATATGCAGGCCATCATTGATGTATAAACCACTAATGGAATTCGGAGGTTAATTGTTTACTCCAGAGGATGAACTATGAATGCTTTCCAAGTTGGTTTTGGAAGGTGAAAGCATTCATCCATGCTGTCTGATAGTCGTAATAATTGTAAAATTGCAGATCAAAAGGCTGAGAAAGTCTTTTGTATTTGGCTGGATGGGTTCCTCATTCTTTTGGTGAGATTATTTTGTTAATTCACACCATAGTATGATTACATATGGTTGTTTTTTCTTGTGAGGCTTAAACAAATAGGATCTGGTATCTGTGAGAATGAACTCATAGTAGTTGTGGGTGTTTTGAATGAATTTGGCTGAAGGGCTAAATATCTTCTTAGCTAACTCTTGGGAGATAAATGCAAGAAAAAAGAAAGCAGAAATTCAGATCCTCCAATACCTGCTCTTCCTCCTTCGGAGGAAAATATTACTGAAGTAGTGCCCAAACAGTCTGCTACAGATATTGTCTCCAAACAACATACCACTTCAGTTGCCTCCAAGCAACTCTCAAAAGGCACAGCTGGACCAACCCAGCCCAAATACAGAAAGCTATCAGACTACACCATGAGCAGAGTCTCCCAAGTTCATATGATAGTAAGTTCAGGCCCCATTCCAATTTTCAGTCCAAAAAGATGGCCAGACCTAGTTGAGGAAGAAGAATCTCAACGAGCTCAAACTTAACTAGCACAAACCATGTATTCTCCTTGGACAGAAGAAGAATTCATGCAATAGTGCCAACTCATGTGAATTAAAGATCAAATGACCGTGCCTTGCCTATTTAAAAAATAACTGAGAGATCAGTATCAATTATATATATATATATATATATATATATATATATA
>ML361172.1:8557-43506 GCA_005239505.1 Nicotiana paniculata | reverse complement strand
GTATATATATATATATATATATATACATACATACACACACACACACACGCAATGGCGCCAACTCGTGGGAATTAAGGATCAAATAACCGTGTCTTCTGATCACGCTCAACTATGTCTTATAAAAAGACTAAGCGGGTGTTGCAAATATAATGTGAGTATTTAGCCCAGAGTCGAACCCACAGGGAACTAACGTATCAACTGTTATTGTTAGATTACTAAATTCTCAATAATCAACTTTCTCAAAATTTATGAATATCACTTGGTGGTGTTTTTACTACTACAGCTGAACAAAATTAATAAACTAAAGATTAACTAACAATGAGGTGTAAACAATTGTAATAAAGGTCTAAGGTTATGGTTTTCCCTCGTTGGTGAACTTTCTTCTTGTATACTTCCTATAGTTTTGATTTAGTTGTCTCTATCAATCATGAACACTCCAGCTACCATAAATCTCTCTCAAGTAATTATGATAATTTACTAGACGCACTCTCTCAAGTTACGCTAGCTAGATTGCATTACAGTTTACTTTAGATTGCACCCGAGGTATTGTTATCTCTAATCCAACCTCTAAACCCTCGGTTATGACTCTCGCCTATACTCCGAAAGTGGTGTTGTTCAAACAAATACCTAAATATGCACTCTCTCTCAAGTAGATACATAATCAATAGGCAAAACTAATTGAGAGCCCTTCAATCAACTACAACAAGAACGTAGTTGAACAAATAGAGATTAACAACCAACCAAAACTATATTAATATCACAATAAAGTCATCCCCCAACGGGTTCCACCAAAATCTTAGATTAGAAAAGTTAGATACTCATAATAATGATGAAAACTACAAAAGAATTCACGAACAATGATAAAAATCACAAGAGAAGGAGATATGGATTGATGCCCAATTTCCCTCCTTGCCTCTTTAGGTCGAATTTCTGTCCAAAATATATTCAACCCCTCAAAAATAACGTTCTCCCATGTATATATACTAAGTAGGGTCGGGACAAACACTTATACCTTATCCTACACTAAAAAGTACAAGTTTCCAGGCCGCCACTAGCGCGGCCGCGCTAATCTCGCGCTAGTGGAGTTTTATTCCGTCCCAGTCCGCGTCAAGTCCACAGTCGCAGTTTCGGTCGCGTTTTTGACCCAGTTCCTTTTGGAATTTAGAAAAACATAAAACATGAAAGTTGTATTCGTTTGAGTTAGATTTCCAGACATATATTATACATCCCAAATAGATTTCGGAGAAAAAAGTTATATCTATTTTACTAAACAGTGCATAATCTGTCTCCTCGAGTCTTCGTTTGTTCTCAACTATCAAATTTGACCCCCGAACACGATCCCGGATTAATTCCTTGAGCTTTTACTCAGACTTCAATGTTTTAAATCACTTAAATTCATTCCATAACATCTATATAGCTCGGAATCACTCCTACAAGGCATAAAACACACAATTAGTGCAAAACACTAGCGATTAAAGCTCAAACTCAATTAAAGTGCAGTTACTATAGTGTAATAACCGACTAAAATACGTAATTATAGCCTATCATCAACACTCCACACTTAAACCATTGCTCGTCCTCGAGCAATCAAACTACACTTTATATAGAGACGACATTTTTAAGCAATTCCCCTAACTCATCATATCAAGAATATTTAAAATAGACTAAGCACTAAAGCGTAACATCTTCACCTCAAGATTTGACTCACAAGTACCACGCATTATTCACAGCTCACCCACTTACTCTAACATAGAGGTCACTGACATTACCTTTCCTTCATGAATCAAGTGCCCTCACACAACAAAAGAGAGTAGTTCCACACAATAAAATTTAAGAACACATAGGAACTTAAGATAGAAAGAATTCACTCATTCTCAGAAATAACATTCATGTGCCACAAAAGATGCACCATAGGCTTTCCCGTAGTGTACTACTCTACTAATTGAGCTCATTCAATCTAGGATCAAGTAGGACTTTATTTGGTTGTAATGTAGGCTGCGGGACGGGTAGGATATGTTTAGATATAAGAGTGACTACACCTACCTAAGCACTTTAATACATATACTTTAACATTCAAAACCTCATACTTATGTCAAACCAAACTCCTCCTTCACATTAATGTTATTACCCCATACTTCTTTAAGCACAATTACATCAAGAGTCACCACTTGTCAAGGAATATTTTTTTTCACAACAATACAACAATTTTTTTCCTTTTTTTTTTCCAAGTGACTCTTACTTTTTTAAAACAGTGCACCTTTCTCCTTATTTCATTAGTTCCACTCAAAATCCAAACCAACCACCCCACACTTTAACTTTACACAGTTTATAACAATTCAAGTGCTCATGAGAGGTTAAAAGGTTCAAATAGATAGTTAATTCAAACAAATGGGTAATGCTTGTAATGTGGTTGCCAAAGAAATAGTATTACAGGCTCAAAGAGGTTAACTACGATACATAACAATTAGGCGAGTAAAATATACATAGCTGGCTCAACAAAGAAACGCCTATATCACTTCCAAGACTGAACAAAACTACTATTTCGCTTTGCAAACACAGGGGGCAAGTTCTAGACATCAAATGCAATGCACAGAATAACACACAAACCTCACACACACATGGCACCTAACTCACTCAGGATTGGATTCATCAAGACACTCTAGTCAAAGCAGTTAAGCAAATTTAAAATCATACAATTTAAGGTACTTATACAAGAGTCAAAAACTGAACCTAAGCGTCACAACCAAAGTACTTGATATTCTCAAGGAATAACAAAGTCAAGAGATGATGCTTCAATTCAAAACACAACATAATGGCTCCTCTTCCTAAAAAAACTAACTACACCCGGTTCAAACAAAACCCTTGGAAAAGAACCGTGGCACAAAGAAAAACCAAGGGGGAATTGCTACACTACCTAACAAAAGAAAATATTTTTTTTAGACTTAAATCCCTCAAGAAAATTGTCTAATAGATCCATCGTCGGGAAAAGTCTACATTTTTTTATTTTTTTAAAAATTATTCAATCAAACAATCACAACTAAAATAGCATAAAAAGTCACCTAGACAATCTCCTCACCCCACGCTTAAAATTGTGCATTGTCCCCAATGCACACTCATATATACAAGAGGGTAAAATAAACTCCATGGTAGGCTAAAGGCCGAAGCACTAGCATCTCATGGGGTACTCAGACTTCTCCCAGGCCTGGTTCTTCGTGTGTGTACCTCACACTTAGTGCCAACCATTTGGTTTGCTATAGCATTCTTCCAATGGCTTTGCATTCCATGCTCCTAAAAAAATCAAAAATCGACACTACAAGAAAAATACAATAATAAAAAAATAAAATAAAATAAAATAAAATAAATAAATAAATAAATAATGTTGGGTTGCCTCCCAACAAGCGCTTGATTTAACGTCACGGCACGACGCGAATCACTTTTTTCTTGCCTCCACTTTGAACTTATGAATTGGACCCCCAATTTGGCTTCAAGTTTTCGGTTGTGCTCCAGAGGTGGTGGAACAAATCTAATATTCCCGAGAAACCATTGTACTATTTTACAATCCTTGGCCTTTAGATGAGGTATGTAGTCCCGACTTTCTGGCAAGAAGAATTCCAGAGTGTAGGCATCATGTTCCTTATTCCTTGACTCCTCAAGTGGCTCAGATGACTCTATTTTCATATCATCATCCAAACACAATGTGGGAAAATGCTTGGAGTGTGTACCAATGCGCTCAACTACATAAAGTTTAGGATTGTCAACATCCTCAACACCAATGACACTGGAGTCAACTAAATACGTATCATCAGTGTCCTTGGCTAGAGGAGTTTTTCTTCCCTCTAAGTGAAAAGGCTCTAATTCGAGCTCCCTTTCCCAAAAACCTTGGCCTTCAAGAGCAAGTAACCACTCTGCCAAGTCTTCTCCATTAGCTTCATCTAGGTCCATGAGACAAGCTGATAGAGGATCCTCAATGTTCGACCCTGAAAATAGCCCCTTGTTCTGCAACAAGTGCAGCATGTTGTTCGTTATATGAAAAGATTTAGCCTGTATTTGTGGGACTACTATTGTTGTAGAAAAATTCTCCGCCGTGGGTTGTACCAAGTCATATAAAAGAAATTCAATATATGAATAAAATCAAAGAAAATTGACTACACTAAAGAATTTTGTATTTTCCTCCAACTACAATTGATAATACCGTTAGTTCCCCGGCAACGGCGCCAAAATTTGATCACGCTCAACTGTGTCTTATAAAAAGACTAAACGGGCGTTGCAAATATAATCTGAGTATTTAGCCCAGAGTCGAACCCCACAGGGAATTAACCTATCAATTATTGTTGTTAGACTACTCGATTCTCAGTAATCAATTTCCCAAAGGTTATGAATATCACTTTTCGGTTTTTTTACTACTACAGCTGAATGAAATTAAATAAACTAAAAGACAACTAAGATTGAGGTGTAAACAGATGCGATAAAGGTCTAAGGTTATANAAATCTCTCTCAAGTAATTATGATAATTTACTAGACGCACTCTCTCAAGTTACGCTAGCTAGATTGCATTACAGTTCACTTTAGATTGCATCCGAGGTATCATTATCTCTAATCCAACCTCTAAACCCTCGGTTATGACTCTCGTTTATAGTCCGAGAGTGATGTTGTTCAAACAACTATCTGAATATGCACTCTCTCTCAAGTAGATACATAATAAATAGGCACAACTAATTGATGGCCATTCAATTAACTACAACAAGAACGTAGTTGAACAAATAGAGATTAACAACCAATCAAAACTATATTAATATCACAATAAAGTCATTCCCCAACGGGTTCGACCAAAACCTTAGATTAAAACAATTAGCTACTAATAACAATAATGAAAACTACAAAAGAATTCATGACAATGATAAAAATTGCAAGAGAAGGAGATATGGATTGATGCCCAATTGCCCTCCTTGCCTCTTGCCTTTGCCTTTTCTTATTCTAAACTCTAAACCTGGATAATCTGCTCCTTTGGGCAAATTGAACCTTTTATAGGTTAAGTGAATTGGCCCCAAACTCCCAAAATTACTCTTCTCGACGTATTTTCCCGTCAGGACTAGCGCGGGCGCGCTAATGCCCACGCTAATGGGGTTTAGCACTGCCCGGAAGATCACTGGACTAGCGCGGGCGCGCTAGTCTCGCGCTAATGTCCGCGCTAATGGGGTTTCCTACTGTTTTGACAAATCTCCAGCCTTCAAATCACCTCAGAGTTACCCCATGGTCTGTTATTCTTCAAATTTGCCCGGATCACCGTCATAAGTCCTCAATAGCTTATTGTACTCCTGTGAAACACAAAAATCACTATTAGAGCCAATATATCATCATTTAACTCACATAAGACCGTGAAGCCTCATTAATTTAGAGTATAAATATATGCTAAACTATGTGAATTCATCCTATTATCACCTTCCCTACTTAAAAAACAACTGAGAGATCGGTACCAAGTGTGTGTGTGTATGTATATGTATAGCACGAATCCCCTTAGAGAAATGTCGTTCGTCTTTTTTACTCCTTAAAAATACATTTTACACTAGACAAAATAGTTATTTAACTACATCTCTAATATTTTGGAATAATTATTTACTTATTTTTCTAATATTTGAGATTTCGAGTTCAACCAAATTATTTGTATTAAATTACTGATTAATTCTTTCTAAAAATAAGTAAAATTTCACGTTTAAGTTCCATTTAATTTTAGGACTCTTTGCCTAAATAAGACTTTGAAGTCCATTAACACTATTTGTTTGCAATAAATTTCTGCAGAGAAAAATAAAACTGCAATCACAAACAACTATAAAGAAAAAAGGATTTTATTGATAAACATTGTAGGTTACAACTCTGTTTATCCCTTGATTCTTTCCTCCGATTTACTCTACATGATTCGAGGATCTTAGCGACATATTTCTCGAACGTAGGACTTTAAGCAAGACATATTTGACATGTCTTTGATTGCTTAATGAATATTCCAAGAGTTTCATGAAATTTCGGAGATCTCATATTTGATCAATATGTGTATATTCCGAGAGTTTATGGAATTGCTGAGAACCTCTTTGAAGGACATATGTAGCCTTATTTATAGGCATGAATTGGATTTTGGGTGGAGTATCCACCAAGTAACCCGAATAGACTCCTAATATTTCAAGAGTTGTCTTGAATTTAGGACTTATCTTGATCTGTTAAAATTTCAGTGTCTACACTATATATTAGAAATTATTGAACTTGTGACCAAGTCCTTCTCGTGAGTTTCTGTCTGGTTTGGTTTCCAAGTAATTGTCTCCCAAGAAACATATCAGAGTCCAAATAAATTTAAGGATACCTAACTTATACGCAAGAATCTGACTATTATATGTCGCTGCAAATTATTTCAATTTTAGAGATAAAGAGTGTATGTGATAAAGTTGGTTTATAATAGATGGTTGAATGGTAATATTACACGTGGAACCGAAGGTAAGGAAAAGGCAAGTCAGGAAGCAACCAATACCGGACACAACTAATGTAATCGACATTGGGTAAATCCTGAAGGGAGCATATTTAACAGGAAGAAATCAAGGGTTTGCCATAGGATAACATTCAATGAGGGAATATTCTCTAACATTAAATGAGAGTCTGTTTCAGAGAATTTTGCATTCATGGCATGCCGTAACATATTCATCAATGACTCTTTTATTATCATTTAAGAGGAGCTTGATCATGAGATCTTATTTCCCTAGGTAAAGTTATAAATAACAGGCTCCGATTCGGAATACCGAAGCAGATTGCGTGTCAACGAGTCGCAGTTCATAGGCTTAAATGTCACAAATTTTTTGGAAGATTTGAAAATCAAGAGGATTACATCTTCACCAAACACTCCAAGTGCTAACGGACAAACGGAATCAACAAATAAGGTGATTATGCACCTTAAAAAAAATATAAAAGTTGTTAAAGGAAAATGGCCCGAAGAGCAATCTGGTGTACTATGGGCTGTCACGACCCAAACCGATGGGCCGCAACGGGCACCCGGTACCTTACTCAACTGAGTACCAATATAACGTATCTTTTCATGTCATACTTATCATAGATAACTGAGCCGGAAGGCTGCCGTGAAATAAGTAGGATACAAGATGTGATACCAACTTATACATAAGACATACGATCCTATAAGACCAAAATAACCACTTGTATATTGAACATAGGCCGACAAGGCCATACAATCTTTTACGTACATGAAATCTATCTATAAGCCTCTAAGAATACATGATTTTCATAAAGGTCGGGACAAAGTCCTGCCATACCAAACAATACACGTCTAAATCATACTAACCAAACAAGCAACTCCGAAACAAATGGAGTGCACCAACATATTCCGCTGAGCTGATGGCCTAATTGGAGAGCTCTCGACCTGTCTATAGGGACCTGCAGGCATGAAACGCAGCATCCCCATGCAAAATGGATATCAGTATGAATAATATACCGAGTATGTAAGGCACATAAATAAGTATGTAACAGACATGGAAGAAATATAGAGTAAATGACTCAACCTGTAAGTATGGATAACTCTGTAATTAATGAAATAATTATTGTGTCATGCATATGCGTATGAATGTCATGTCGTGCATAGGTACATGTTTCATAACATCATCAGGCCTCTGAGGGCATCCAATCGTATCATCTCGGCCACTGTGGGAAAAATCATCAACGTGTACTAGCTGATCAGGTGGTGGTGCGTATATAAAGACATAACCTTTCCCATATCCCATATACTTATATATACATATTTATACGTGTATATAATGCCATCTGGTCATGGATCAAGGTACATGTATAAATGAATGAAATGCATAAGAAATACGTTAATAAGATCTTCTCGGAATTCCATAAAAAATTAATATGCCTTTTGGATAAACATTATCAAATACGTATTATTCTAGGACCCATGAACAAAAGATAATAATAACTCACATGGGAAATCAAGAATATAGAGACCCCTAGTATTTATATGAATAGAGTAATTTATAGAAACTGTGTGTTTGCTCGTTTCTTCTGTATAATTTAGATAAAAAGAAAGAAGGGATGGCCTTAACATACCTGAAGTAGGGAAAAATCCGTATGATATTCTTAGAAAAAGTTTCACCGTACTCCTTTAGAACTGCAAAATTTTACGTTGCTACGGTTCTAACAATTCTCGTTGGAATTGTTTGATTGCAAAACGTTTGGTTGAAATCTCGTAAGAATTGCTTACTATAACGTGCATGTGCAACTGAAAAATGAGTTTGATCTTTGATGACTGGAAATGAAGGATCGGCAGACCCATATTTGCTCTTATCATAAACGTAACAATTTCCATCCGCATGAGCAAGAATGAAAAGCCCCATCACTATTAGGCATGAGATTAAGATGTCTTGTAACTAGCACACTAGCTTGCCACATAATCCAAAGTAACTAAGAGTCGTTCATTTGGAATGTGGCTTGATTCCACGTTTTGGGGAAGTTTTAATCTTATCTTACAATTTATTAAATAATTGGGTAATATTTCATTACCCGGTAATTAACCAATTACCCGAATAATTAAGAATTATCTTAAATTACTTAAAATTCTACTTATTTTTAATACGCCTTATACATCATACATCATAGTCATGTGGTACCTTGTATGGTACTAGTCCATAAATATCGGGTATTAATGCTCGGTCCGAATTTTATCCCAACATGTCAAACTTGGACGGAAATTTATTTTCTTTGACTTGCTTCCCCTCTCAACTTCACGAATTTACTCATTACTTGTTTGAAATAGCATAATCCTTATAATCTCCAAATAATTTTTTCCTTGGACTGAAGTAAATTACCTTGCGATAAATTCAACATACAATATTACATGGTGCAACATCGTCGTAATTTAATACTGCGAAGCATAACATCATCGTAATGTAGTACTGTAAGGCATAACATCATCGTAACATAATACTGCGGGACGTGATATCGACGTAATATTGCGGGGCGTAACATCATTCCCCCCTTTGTAACATTCGTCCTCGAATGTCGACTGATGCTCTTATCATTCTCATAACCCATAGTTCTTGCGAATACTTTAGTACTCGTCTTGCCATCTAGGCGACTGTTAATAAATCCCAAAGGCCAGGGCATTCCTACCCTTAGGCCTCTTTCTCACACCATGACTTGTGGTCAGAATCTTCCCAATCACGTAACTGTTACTATCTCCTATCAAGCAGCTTGTACGACTCTGACTTTGTATGTGCGCCTATGTGACTCTTCTCTCCTCTTTCCTCCAGCTTTTAGCCAATCTCTAGGCCTCACTTTGTGAACATATACCGAATTATGAAAATTTGTCCCTCAGGTGTCATTAACTTTACTACATGTAAGTAGGCCATACTATACCATAATTCTCCCTTTGATTTATCGTCTACCGAATTCCAGGTTACGTTCGTTACTTATCCCATATGTATAAATCTAAGTCCTTTAATTCTTCCTTATTACTTGTTCATCTTAAGAATGACGGCCTAATCTCACCTTATACTTTGTGACTTTTGTCCATCCATTGTTGATTCACCTCAATATTGATCTACAATATACCACTGATAACTTGAAACCTCTTATGTAATCAATAGGGCTCACGTTGCATCGTGGAACATTTGAAGTGATTTTCCTGATCCACTTAGAGGCGATACTGTACTTCAATAACCGTAGTTTATAGCATCCCAATGTGATTCACTTACGTGGGTATTTTAATCCTGTATAATTCATGAAATCCTTTTCAAGTCATTATTCAATCGAAGACCAAACGTCATCCTTTATCTTTCACCATTACACCCTCATTGTACTACCAGGGAAACATTCCATTTCTTCTAAATTTTACTAGTCTTAGACTCCCTTTGAGTTTATTTAGATTATACCGAGCTTTCCATAACTTAGAGAAACCATCAACTCTCTTATTTTCATGAACTTAATCCCGGAGAGTTATCCATTTTTGCCATCTTCACACTTGCCTTTTTCTTATTTTTACTCTTGTCTTCCTAAAACCTTGTCGCTTTACCATACTTTAGCTTGCCACCTACACATATCTATTTATACTACTCACAATCTTTCTTCAACTTGTTTGCATCATAGATTTCCTTGTGTTATTCTGGAACATCAAGCGAGACTTCTCATCGTCTCTAACTACCCTTTATTCTCTTAGCTAGACCTCTCGATACGTACAAACCATAGGTTGGAAGATATGCCACTGACGATGCCGCTATCATTCCTGGATACTGAATCCCCGTGCTTCTAGCCTTCTATCCGAAGTATGGACTATTCACAACCTTTTGCATTTGAGTATCTCGTACGTTATTCACCTTTACCTTACTAACTTTAAAGTCTCACATCATATCTTCTATCTCTTTCATGACCTCCTTTTCACCTAGGTATAATTCACATCCACAACTTGAACTTCCATTATAATACTTGCACCTATTTACATGATTCGGTGAGAGCTTTGTATTGACTTCTTATGAGGCTGGTACTTTTCTAACTAGATTTTTCGTAGAGCCGTTATAACATATGGTTGTTGTACTATCTCTCTTGTACCTCTGATATTAAGATTAATTCTGCAATATTCTCAATCAAGATTTCTATAATTTTCTAGGTCCGATAATCAAACTCCTAGTTTACTTCGTTGATGTAACTCTTTAGTTTCCTCTTCCTTCTGAGCAGCCTTTATGTAGGCTTAAGCTATCTTCCGATCTGCGGATCATGGTATTACTTTAGCCCTTCATAGATGGTATGGAATATTCAGGATAAAATCTTCTGACAATTCAATCCTCTGACTATGACCTGGACTCAATTCCTTCTTTTAACTTATATCGGATTTTTCTACGGCTGACCATTAATCGAATAATTCCTTTCTTTCCATTTAAGCTTTCTTTAAATGTAGGAAATTTCTTTTCCTGGTCTTTTCCCCCCTTTTTGCGTGCATACTTAGCTTATATGAGTTCTCACGCATGCCGAAGTTTTTGTGAAACTCATATGGTCTTGAATATTACTTTTGGTTTTACTCCCCGGTCATTAGCCATGGCAGGTGCAACTTTCTTTTGGAGTGCATACAATTTTATAGTTAAACTGTTGTTACACAACCCTTTCCTCCTTAGGTCACTGTAATTTTGTTAAAGCCTTCTTCCTTTACCATTCCATAATTACTAAAACCACTTAATTCTGACATAATGTCACGTTATTCCATATTTCCCCCTTTTGGGGAGTACTAAGAGTTGGAGCTACGACAATCTTCCTATAGATGTTCTACCTATTCATTTTTGGCGTCTTTTCACATCATCGATGATCCTTACTCGCCTTATGGTAATCCTTTTGTACCAAGGATAACGAAATTCCTTACTCACAATAGCGACACCTAGTGTAACTGGCACACATATCCCTTAAGCTTAACTTTGTTCACATTGCTTTCTTTAGGGAAGCGTCTTCCTGAATGACCTTTCTCTGAATTTCTTATGAATCTTCTTCTGTTGTCCATTCTATTATCGTCGGAACGCAATCTGAAATTCTCATGATGTCAACCACTATCAAATCACTCAGCCACAGATTCAGGTTTAGTTTACCTTGTTCACCAGCCCATACTGATTTGTACTACTTTGGGGTCTAACTTTTCCTTCTAGTGATCACGTTAGAGTCACAGACTTATTTTTCGAAATGAGGATATGACTTTACAGCCTATACTCTTTTGTTGTCTCAAGGCCTGTCACCTCTCATCTTTTCCTTCACTTGTCTATAGATTCTGTAATACTGTCATTCATTTTTTTTATCTACCTTTGTCATCCATGTATCACATCTTACTCATAATGCTTCATTAACTCACTTCTTATTTTCCGCTAACATTTATGTCCATCATCCATCACTTTATTCTGAAAACTTCAACAAGATATTCTTTTGCTTTTATCTCCTTTTGCTCCATCCACTGGCTCTTCGAGTTGCCTAACATTCTCTCTATTAGGGACGGGAGCTACACTAAGATAATATTTATCCCTTTAAGGCTTCCAGGTCTATCTTTATAGTACTCACATCTAGCTGTACTATTTTGGAGTGTGCCATCTGGGTGTCTCACAATGAGATCTATTAGCACATTTGCAATATCCTTCGGAAATATCAACTAAAGCAAACAATCAATTCATCATTTTGAGTCACTCTAACCCTAACCGGATCCTGATATCCCGTCCTTTTCTCAATCTACACCTCTTAGCCCCCAATAGGGTATAACTGAGATGTTGTTGCCAATTATACATACCTCTATTACTGTTGAGGGTAACTCACAATGCGTATATTTTTCTACCAGAACTATAATATTGATAATCCTCATTAACTGGGTGCCTCGTACCCTTCTTCACTTTGCTTCTTTTACTTGTTGAAACTTGTGTCATCCTCCTTATTCCTTTTTACCGTAAGGGTGGATAGGCATTCTTGCCTTAGGGATCCTTATTAAGAAGCTTACACATCTTAGTATACACCTGATTTGCTGAATACCTCATATTTATCCATCATAAGCATGATGCAAAAATTGAGTTCCTCTGACTCAACTGTTCCACAACTATATCTCTTACCAATCGTCCTTCTGGATGTAGGCATCGTCGTATTATGAATAAGATAGAGTTTAGGAAATTGAGTTCTTATAACTGAGCTCTACCACACGATCTAGAGTAAGAAGAAACAGTGACAGTGCTAATTGCCCTGTAGCCTCTTGCTTATAAGTGTGGTGTACAACACACCCATAAACAAGACTCTACTAGACACGACTTGTAGACTCCCTAAGACAGAAGTGCTCTGATACTACTTTTGTCACGACCCAAATCGATGGGCCGCGATGGGAACCCGATACCTTACTCAACCGAGTACCAACATAACGTATCTTTTCATTCATACTTATCATATATAACGGATTCGGAAGGCTGTCGTGAAATAAGTAAGATACAATATGTAATACCAACTTATACATAAGACATACGAGACTATAAGACCAAAACAACCACTTGTATACTGAACATAGGCCGACAAGGCCATACAATTTTTTACGTACATGACATATGTCTACAAGCCTCTAAGAATACATAATTTTCATAGAGGTAGGGACAAAGTCCCGCCATACCAAACAATACACGTCAAAATCATACTAACCAAACAAGCAACTCCGAAGCAAATGGAGCGCACCAACATATTACGCTGAACTGATGGCCTACTTAGAGGGCTCTCGACCTGTCTATCGGGACTGCGGGCATGAAACGCAGTGTCCCCAGGCAAAAGCGACGTCAGTACGAATAATGTACCGAGTATGTAAGGCACATAAATAAGTACGTAACGGACATGGAAGAAATATAGAGTAAATGACTCAACCTGTAAGTCTGGATAACTCTGTAATTAATGAAATAATTATTGTGTCATGCATATGCGTATAAATATCATGTCATGCATAGGTACATGTTTCATAACATCATCAGGCCTCTGAGGGCATCCAATCGTATCATCTCGGCCACTGTGGGCAAAATCATCAACGTGTACTAGCTGATCAGGTGGTGGTGCGTATATAACGACATAACCTTTCCCATATCCCATATACTTATATATACATATTTATACGTGTATATAATGCCATCTGGTCATGGATGAATGTACATGTATAAATGTATGAAATGCATAAGAAATACGTTAATAAGATTTTCTCGGAATTCCATAAAAAATTAATATGCCTTTTGGATAAACATTATCAAATACGTATTTTTCTAGGACCCATGAACAAAAGATAATAATAACTCACATGGGAAATCAAGAATATAGAGACCCCTAGTATTTCTATGAATAGAGTAATTTATAGAAACTGTGCGTTTGCTCGTTTCGTCTGTATAATTTGGATAAAAAAAAGAAGGGATGACCTTAACATACCGTAGTAGGAAAAAATCCGTATGATATTCTTGAAAAAGGTTACACCGTACTCCTTTAGAACTGTAAAATTTTACGTTGCTACGGTTCTAACAATTCTCGTTGGAATTGTTTGATTGCAAAACGTTTGGTTGAAATCTCGTAAGAATTGCTTATTATAACGTGCATGTGCAACTGAAAAATGAGTTTGATCTTTGATGACTGGAAATGAAGGATCAGCAGAACCATCTTTGATCTTATCATAGACGTAACAATTTCCATCTGCATGAGCAATAATGAAAAGCCCCATCACTATTAGGCATAAGATTAAGATGTCTTGTAACTAACACACTAGCTTGCCACATAATCCTAAGTGAGTGAGAGCCATTCATTTGGAATGTGGCTTGCTGCCACGTTTTGGGGACTTTTTAATCTTATCTTACAATTTATTAAATAATTGGGTAATATTCTGTTACCCGATAATTAACCAATTACCCGCATAATTAAGAATTGTCTCAAATTACTTAAAATTTTACTTATTTTTAATACACCTTATACATAATATATCATAGTCATGTGGTATCTTGTATGGTACTAGTATATAAATATCGGGTATTAATGCTCGGTCCGAATTTTATCCTAAAATGCCCAACTTGGACGAAAATTTATTTTTTTTGACTTGCTTCCCCTCTCACCTTCACGAATTTACTCATTACTTGTTTGAAATAGCATAATCCTTATCATCTCCAAATAATCTTTTCATTGGACTGAAGTCAATTACCTTACGATAAATTCAACGTACAATACTACAGGGTGCAACATCGTCGTACTTTAATAATGCGAATCATAACATCATCGTAATGTAGTACTGTAAGGCGTAACATCATCGTAATATAATACTGCGAGACGTGATATCGACGTAATATTGCGGAGCGTAACAATGGGCATACCGGACAACAACGAAATAGAGCACGGGAGAAACACCTTTCTCTCTCTAGTGTGCTTCAAAGATTGGATAAGAACAGAACGCCGAAATCAAGGACGTGAGAGGTAGATGAACCGGAGGACCAAGAAATTTGAGATATAATGGGTTGTAGTTCCAATTCGAGTAATGTCGGAAACCAAAAACCTCATGTTGACATGGAAGAACTTACAAAAATGATGCAAAGCATGTGATGTACTATTCTTTATTTTTTATAATTGTTAAACTTTTAATTTTCAAGTTCAAAAATAAAAAATTCGAAATAGAACTTGCAAGTTTAATTTGAAGTATTATTATGCAATGAAATGAAACTCTTTGATATTTTATCCTTACATAATGGTATTATTAAATATTAACACTTAATTTCAAAATTTCAAATTTAAGACTTTAAAAGTTAATTTTATGTCTTGAAAGACTTATTTTATAATTTAAAAGTTTGTAAACACTCGAGTGTCAATTACATTGAACAAGAAACCATAATACACTTAAAAAAGCCCGGTCCAGTTTCAAATCGGACAAGCCCGAACCCGGACAAGCCCAACTAAATCCGAATATTCCCAGCCCAATACTTACCTGGTCCCTAGCCCACTAACTTGCCCGCCACCTAAATCAGACGAGCTATTTTTTCCCCACCAAGCCCGGATGAGCACGTCCGATAAACACTCATACTTAGAATACACTTATGAAGAGTAAAAAAAGGCAAATGCTATTTTGCTGATGGACTTTAATATAATATAAATATAAATATTAATATATATTTAACACCAGTATTCAAAAATTTGTAATTATTGAAACTAGTTTACCCCCCAAAAAAACAAAAAAACAAAAGGCGAAGTAAATTTAGGCCCAGGAAGTAAAAGAAAAACAGGTTGAGTCAATTCACGGCAATGAAGCTAAAAGCCTATTTCTCATGTGAAATCGGAGGATTCCATCTGTCATTTATTTGATCATGACAAGAAGAAAACGCCGCCACGCCCCTTATCCAGCACAACTGCCGGACGATTCTCGCCGCCGTTTTCCACAACCCGAAACCCAAACCCACGGCCAAGCCCGTATTCACCCGCCAGTCTTAATTGATGACCGCGAAGCGGCTCAGGAACGCGAGATCGAAACCCTGCTCGTCGACAACCACCGTCTCGCCTCCGCGCACGTCGCTCTTAAACAGGACCTCGACGCCGTCCAGCAGGAGCTCCGGCATCTCTCTTCCACTGCTGCAACGGTCAAAGCGGAAAGGGAGGCTGAAGTGCGTGAGATTTACGAGAAGGCACGGAGAATGGAGGGCGAAGTCCATACAGTCGATGAGCTTAGCGTAGAGATGGCTAGGGTTAGGGCCGATATTCAAAACCTAAATGCTGACCGCAAAGAGCTGACAGCAAAATTGCAGGAGATGGAGGATGATCTCGTCAAGGTTCGTTCGGAGTTGCAGCAGTTTCCTGTAATCAAAGCGGAAATTGAGAGCATGCGCAAGGAAGTTCAACGAGGAAGGTAACCTACTACCACCTCTGCACTGTATGATGTCATGTTTTTTTATGAATAATGAACAGTGAACAAATAATCATTCACACAGTGTAGAGAAAAAGATAGATGAATTTGAACGAGGGAACAAGCTTATATATCACAATTCAAGCAATATAAACGTTACTTTGTATTCATTGTGATATTTCTTTTAGTGTTTAATTTGGCGTTCCCTGTACGAAGAAGATATGCCTATTTTTTTTAACTGTGGTGCTCGGGCAAGCTCTTGCTCACTATGACTTTTCCACCGGATACCTTCTACTTTCTACCCCAACAGGAGTAACTCTGCTACCTAGTGTTTTTTGTCTTTTGGGGTTTGAATCCGTAGTCTCCAAGGTTTGCACCCACTTCATTAACCAATAGGCCACGCCTTTGGGTGCTGTATGTGAAGAAGATAGGTCTCAATGCAATATCCTAAATCATCAGGATGATTTCAGTAACATGACTTGCTCAGCTTTAGTAGCCCCAATTATTTTATTTTTTATAAATGCTTACAATGGGACAAACAGGTGCTATAGAAACTAAAAGATAGCTCGGTAATAAAGAGATAAAAAGATGGAAATCTGGAAGACAGTATGGACGCAAAAACAGATCTTAAATGAGACTCACAGCTAATATATAGTCATCTATTCATTCGTCTCTTTTGGGTTACCTGCCATTGAGATGGCCAAGAGTGAACAGATGTTTTGTCTAGATTATCAATAATATTTTCATGTTATAATACTTTTCGCATAAACTATGTTTGTACAAACTTTTCTGGTTTCGTAAAACTATTCCCACTCTACAACTTTACCTTTGCTTATCTGTGTGAAATGGAATAATAAGTGGTAAGAAACACAAACAATGAGAATGAATAACGAGTTTGTGATCTTGTTTCGCATTATAGTTTCATGTGTGTAATTGCGGTCGAGATATAATTATCAATGATTGTCAAATGCAAATTAAATTAGAGCTATTTGTCCTTCAAATTAGAGCTATGTTTGTAGAATTTGTACTAACTTTTTGTGGTTTCGTAAAACTATCCCCCCTCTTCAACTTCACCTTTGTTTATCTGTGTGAAATGGAATAATATGTGGTAAGAAACACAAGCAATAAGAATGAATAACAAGTTTGTAGGATCTTGTTTCTCATTATAGTTTCATGTTTGTAATTGTGGTCGAGATATAATTTTCAACGATTGTCAAATGCAAATTAAATTAGAGCTATTTGTCTTTCCTTTGGCGTGTGCTGCGTCATCTTTGACCTAGATCGTGTGTTGTACTTGTAGTCGATTGTTTTATTTTAAAAGAGAGAACATTTCAAGTTTGTTTTCACCATTATCAACGGGAACAAAGCTGCCTGAGACAAAACTTCTTTATACAAAATAGAATAGCAACACTAAATGCTAGGTTTACATCAGTAAATCAACCGGCTATCCGAAGAATTATAGTTTATCATGATAAAAAAATTCCTGAGTGCTGTCTTAGTGTGTCTCAGAGACGTGAAGAGTTGCTGCATTTACAAATTTTAGAAAAGAAAAAAACAACAGATGCGATAGTGGTGAAATGGAAGGTTCTGCTATTAATGACGAAGTGTGGACAATCGGACATCCTTGTTTACTGTGGAAGTCATAGTTATGTCCAAATTGAAACTGGTAACCTACTCAAACTCGAAAGATATATCACTTCACCTTCTCCAATGTCATGCTTGAAGCTTACTTTAGCTCTATGTGGAAGGTTCATGGCGTCGTCAGTTCCCTTGTTTATATATGTGGTTGTCTGGTACCATATATACACACACACACACACACACACACACACATATTTAGAGAGAGAGAGAGAGAGAGAGAGAGTTGTGATGATAAGAACCTTTTAACAAATTTTCTATCTCAGCTGACGGTTGACACTTGACAGAGACTCTCTTCTTCTGAAATCCTTCCTCCGATGCATGTAAAACAAAATAAAATGTAAAAGAAAGTAAGAAAAGCCAAACTTTGATTTCATTCTCAAAAAAAGAAAAACCTAATTTTGATTTGAGATGACAGTTTGATGTAGCATATTGCAGCTCAAAGCCATTTTAAATTTGTCATTTGACAAGATACTCTCCAAGTTTGTGGTGATCATGCATCAAAGTCGCATTTCTACAATGTTAATGGCATTACAGTGGAAAAGTGAGACATAAGTATAATAGCTGTGCTGTGACATGGATCCCTTTGTATTGCCATTTTGGTCATTCTCCATCACATGTCTGCATTTGTTCCTGCATAGCTGTTTGAACTGTTCGTGTGACCACTCACAGTTGAAATTTAATACCTTATGCTGCCATGTTTAGCTAGATGGATATTTTTTGGAAATGGCCAAAACCGCCCTGACCTTTTGGATTTGGTACAAAAATGCCATTCGTCCTCATATTGGGCCAAAAATGCCCCGCCGTTTCCTTTTGGCCCCAAAATGCCCTAAAAACTAACGGACCATTAAAAACAAAACGGAAAAAGCTCGAACATGACCCTGATCTATTGGATTTGATTGAAAAGGCCCTCTATTAACCACATATCAAATTATATGACACACTCATCCCTAAAAATCCAACCTACCGTAAGGTCCAAACCTGAATTTAATAATAAAACCCCACACTTGATCTATTTCCTTCTTTTCAAGTAAGTTTTATCTTCTTCTTATATTTCTTATTATGAAAATTATGATTATAATGTCCGATGAACTCCAGAACCACTAAAATTCACTAGACTGACTCACCTATGGTTCCAAAATTGCGACAATTTTATTCCAAATTAAGAGAACTCAAATTCAATTGCACTACATAAACCAAATTTGATGCTAAGAACTGAGAAATTCACTGAAGCGCGTAGATAGTCAATGTAAAAAGCTAATATGTACTGTGCACACGGAAAACAACACAACTAAATAAAAAGAAACCCAATTTAAAATCACTACAAAATATAAAGAGATGAAATGATAATGATAACTACAAGAAACTCATACAATACACATTTCAGTTATCCACAGAGAACAAAAGAACCACTATAAATAACAATTAAGTTTAAAAAAGAAAAGTAAATGAACAAACCCCACAAGACTAATATTTTTTGGTGGAAAAGATAAGTAGCTGAAAAATTCTTTTGGCAATTCTAGAATTAGAGAAGAGGAATCTCAGCTACTGGGTGTTAAACATCAAATAACCAAGAAAATAACTGTTTCGAACTTACTTTTTTCCAAGAAGGAGATAAAACTCATTGGAAAGAAGGAAATAGATTGGATGTGGAGTTTTATTATTAAATTCAGGTTTTGATCTTATAGGTAGGTTGGATATTTAGAGATGGGTGGGTCATATAATTTGATATGTGGTTAATGGAGGGCATTTTATACCAAATTCATTAGATCAGGGGTAGTTTTGGTCTTTTCTGGTTTGTTTTAAATTGTCCTTAGTTTTTAGGGCATTTTGGGGCCAAAAGAAAACAACAGGGTCATTTTAGCTCAATAGGTGGATGGAGGACATTTTTGTACCAAATCCAACTGGTCTGGGGCAGTTTTGGCTTTTTTCCATATTTTATTTGTCGTCTACTTTAGCTGGATGGACCAAGGTAATGAAAGAAGTTCAAGTGTTTCCCCTTTGTTGGCTTATTGGTCTTACATATCTTCTCGGGCTCTCATACTCTTGTTGATATTTGATCTTTTAATTTTTTCTGCTGTCAATATGAACAGAGCTGCTATTGACTATGAAAAAAAGATGCATGCCAGTAACCTTGAATATAATCAAGCTATGGAGAAGCATAAGATTACTATGACTGCTGAAATTGAAAGCCTACATGCTGAGCTTGCAAATGCAGAGAAGAGGGCGAGAGCAGCAGCCGCAGCTGCTGCAGCTGCGGCTCCAAGTAATTCAAACCACCAGTTTGCTGCAGCGAATCCGAGTAAGTCAAACCACCAGTTTCCACCTGGTGGAAAACAAATCCACCAGTTTCCACCTGCGGTAGAGCTTATCATTATTATCTACTTCATAGTACACTCAGCTAACTAAGATAGAATTTTGGGTTTATCCTTCCAGGTTTTACGTATTCTGCCAATTATGGAAATCCTGAAACAGGTTATGGAGGGACTTTGTACCCTGCTCCTTATGCTGTACATCAGGTTTGTAATTGCATATGTATTACATTTTCAAATGGTTATACCTTCTCTTGACTTTTGGTTTTTAAGATTTCTGTAACAATTTTGCATAAAGAAATTTAAAAACAAAAAATTCTATTAGGGTGGCAAATGAGATGGAATGCTACATGTGATGATCTCTTAAGTATTTGTTGTTCGCATATTGTTGATCGATCCTTCTTCTCCTTTAATGTTTCAAACAGTTTAAATCCATGTTGTCATGTAAACTTCCTCTTTGTCCTTTGCCTGGCAGTGAGCTAAATTAGCATAGGCAAAATAAGTGAATTTCCCTTCTTGTTCACTTTAAAACTCTATGCTTTTTCCATCTGGATTCAATGATATCCTCCTTCCTCTCTCATTTTTCATTTTTTATTTTTTTCTATTGGACTGTCAAGATATGAAGGCGTAAGTCAAGATGGCGATGCTGGAGATGATTTCTGGGGGAGTGCTAGGAAACTTTTCCAAGTTCTAATACAGAATGCACTTTGGGAAAAAAAACACTTTCTTTTATCATCAAAAAGCAAAAGCTCTCAAGGATTCTTTATATATTGCTCCTATATATTATTGTTTGCTTGATGAAATTTGTTTGCCTTTTATTTTTTTGGCTTCTTGTCCTTGTTAGAATAGCTTTGTGAATATATATGTTATTAGTCCGAGTCTCGTATGGAATAGGAGTAAGTTACATATTATGTGTACTTATAAATAGGGTTCATTGTATTACAATTAACATCAATCAATAAGAATTTTTTCCTGTGCATTCTCACATGGTATCAGGCAACCGTGAAAAATTTATTGCTGCGCATTAATTCCAGCAACTCCGGGAAGAGAAAACAGTCAACCGGAAGCCCTTTTTTCCGGCAAAAACAGGTCTGTCCGCAAGAATGATAATATCCGTCAGTGTTGTGCAAAAAAACCAATACCACCAGGAAGTAGATTAGAGCTCGACGACCAACCCATTAAAAGATCTCCGGCGGAAAAGGTTGCACGAGCCCCCACGCGCCGCCGTTAGAATTTCTCTGGCGAAGTTTCGATGCCCACGTGCCGGCGCGTGAGGCTGTTTCCGGCCAGATTCTGGGATAACTTCTTCAGGACATTGTCTTCTCCTCACAAATTCAATCCTAACCATCCAATTTAAATCAAATTCCGACCACTTTTATATTTTTCTGGCGTGAATAATAATTTCCAGAAAATTTATGCTTTTTCCGGTGCAACATCATAATGTCATTCGTATCTGAAGCCTTTAACTCACAATCGGTTGGATCCAATGCATTGAATCCAATCCAGATGGTTTCTTTATCGGATTATATTGAGTTCCTTCAGTACAAAACATGTAACAGACATCTTCAGGGCTAGCTTCCGTTGTTCAAACAGATAGTAGCGTGACTTGTGTCTCCCAATCTTCAACCTCTGAGTCTTGGGTCATTGGTTCAGGTGCATCTAATCATATTTCTGGTAACAAATCTCTTTTTACTACTATTTCATATTCTCAATCTCTCCCAACAGTTACAATGGCTAACGGGTCTCAAACCATGGCAACTGGAACAGGTTAAGCAAGTCCACTTCTTTTCTTACCTCTAGATTCAGTTCTTTATGTTCCCGGTAGTCCTTTTAATCTCATAGCCGTTAGTCGCTTAGTCAAATCACTTAAATGCGTTGTTTTATTTCTTGATTACCTTGTTTTTATACAGGAACACAGTACAGGGCGGATCATTGATGTACCGGGCATGAATCAGATGGACTTTATTACCTTATCCTTGCAAAATCACATGGACTCACATCTTGTCTTCCTTCAAGAACTTGTTTTGTTACTGATTCACCAGATTTATTACATAAACGGTTGGGACATCCCAGTTTGTCAAAACTTCAGAAAATGGTACCTGGTTTATCTCACTTGTCCATTCTAGAGTGTGAGTCATGTCAGCTCGGTAAGCATACCCGCTCTCATTTCCCTCGGTGTCTTGATAATCGAGCAAAGTCACCTTTTACTTTAGTCCATTCAGATGTTTGAGGTCCGAGTCGGGTAAAGTTCTACCTTGGGATTCCGCTACTTTGTCAGTTTCATTGATGATTATTCCAGGTGCACTTGGATATTTTATATGAAAAATCAGTCTGAGTTGTTTTCTATTTTCCAAACCTTCCACGTTGAAATTCAAAATCAATTTTGGGTTTCTATCTGCACATTTTGTAGTGATAATGCCCTAGAGTATTTGTCTTCCCCATTTCAGCAGTTCATGAACTCTCGTGAGATTATTCATCAAACATCTTGTCCATACACATCTCAACAAAACGAGGTAGCTGAAAGAAAGATAGACATCTTATTGAAACTGTTCGTACCCTACTCATACAGTCTCATGTTCCGTTGCGTTTTTAGGGGGGACGCAGTTCTTACATCTTGCTATCTTATTTATCGTATGCCATCTTCAACTATCCAAAATCAAGTTCTATTCTCTGTCCAGTTTCCTCACTTATCTTTGTTCTCTCCCGTTGCTAACATAACATCAGTCCGCCTTTTTCTATCCATGGCTGCTGTTCGCCATTGGCCTCTCTATCAGTTGGACACTAAGAATGCTTTTATTCACGGTGACCTTGAGGAAGAGGTTTAGATGGAGAAACCACCCGATTTTGTTGCGGGGGTGGGGGGTGGGGGTCTAGTGGCCTTGTGGTGTCGGTTGCGCCGATCCCTCTATGGTCTAAAGCAGTCTCCTCGAGCCTGGTTTGTAAGTTCAGCACAGTTATTCAGGAGTTTGGCATGACTCGTAGTGAAGCCGATCACTATGTGTTTTATCGGTATTCTGCTTCAAATCTCTGTATTTATCTGGTGGTTTATGTTGATGATATCGTTATCATGGGCAATGATCAGGATGGTATTACTAAGTTGAAGCAACATCTCTTTTTAGCACTTTCTGACTAAAGATCTGAGCAGATTAAAGTATTTTCTGGGTATTGAGGTCGCTCAGTCTAGTTCAGGTATTGTGATCTCACAACGAAAGTATGCCTTAGACATTCTTGAGGAGACAAGAATGACAGACTGTATACCTGTTGACACTCCTATGGATTCGAATTCTAAACTTTTGCCAACGCAGGGGGAGCCACTTAGTGATCCTGCAAGATATAGGCGGCTAGTTGGTAAATTAAATTATCTCACAGTGACTAGATCTGACATTTCCTTTCCTGTGAGTGTTGTAAGTCAGTTTATGTATTCTCCCTGTGATAGTCATTGGGATGCAGTTGTCCGCATTCTTCGGTATATAAATTAGCTCCAGGCAAAGGACTACTGTTTGAGGATCGAGGCCATGAGCAGATTGTTGGATACTCAGATGCGGATTGGGTAGGATCACCTTCTGATAGACGTTCTACGTCTGGATATTGTGTTTTAGTAGGAGGTAACTTTGTGTCTTGGAAGAACAAGAAACAGAATGTGGTTGTTCGGTCTAGTGCAGAAGCAGAATATCGAGCAATAGCTATAGCAACATGTGAGCTAGTTTGGATCAAACAGTTGCTCAAGAAGTTGAAATTTGGTAATAAGCCAAATGGAACTTGTGTGTGATAATCAAGCTGCCCTTCATATTGCATCGAATCCGGTGTTCCATGAGAGAACTAAACATATTGAGATTGACTGTCACTTCGTCAGAGAAAAGATAATCTTAGGAGATATTACTACAAAGTTTGTGAAGTCGAATGATCAGCTTTCAGATATTTTCACCAAGTCTCTCATAGGTCCTCGTATTAGTTATATATGTAACAAGCTCGGTACATATGATTTGTATGCACCAGCTTGAGGAAGAGTGTTAGAATAACTTTGTGAATATATATGTAATTAGTCCGAGAGTAGGTTTCATATTATGTGTACTTGTAAATAAGGTTCATTGTATTACAATTAACATCAATTAATAAGATTTCTCTCGTGCATTCTCATGGTCCTTTTTCTTCAATCACTAGTTTGCATCAGGAAGTTAGATCACCCTTTATCTAGAGAAACTCAGTAAATTAGATCATAAAAGATTTTACGTGAGAAAAGTTTTCATTATTCTTATTGACTCGTGATAGTTGCTTTGAGAAAAAATAAAAAATAAAAAATAAAAAAGAGATCATCTGTTCTCGTCATATTCTGTGGACTTCTATGTTTATAATGATATCATGCTTTACCTTTCGCACTCAGGAGAAGCGAAAATTGGTAGAGAATTTCCTAATTTAAAGGCTACTAGATGTGGGTTGGAATCCCATCCAGTAAAGTTTGCTCCCCTATTCTGCAATAGGGTGCTAATTTTTTTGACACGGGTCCTCCTAACTAATCAATGGACAAGATGTCTTTAATTAAAAAGAGATCTTGTCAAAAAAGATTAGTGCCTTAGTTGAAGAGATCTTGTCCATTGATTAGTGAAGAGGACACATGTCAAAAAATTAGCACCCTATTGAAGAATACTAGAGCAAACTTTACTAGATGGGATCTCAATCCACTTGATGGAACTATTATTTAGTTGGTTCCACCTTTTTGATCCAAGGCACTTCCCTTCCCTTGCTAACCTACAAAGAGGACAATGTAGCACATGCAAGTTGCCATGTAATTGCAACTTAAGCTTTGCGACAACTTTAATTGAGCTATAATACCAGTGTCCTATTTGTAATAACCCTGTAATGTTTCAGGTTCAAGTCAGTGCTGATGCAACCCAATATGGTCAAGGAGCAATGTCTTATGGTTCACATGGTCCTTATGACATGACGCAACCTTATGTACATCGGTAGTTTGTGATTGGAAACTGAAAAGCCTCTGCTGGATCACAAGCAAAGGTAAATGTGTCAAACTCGAGAAATTTTTGTTGGATTTCACTACCATCAATGGTGAAAGCCTCAGAGTGGATTTGGTGAAGCACAGGTCAAATGACTCTAGGTTGGTGAATGCTATACAGGTTGAAAAGTTTATTTTCTGTTGAAGAAAAAGCAGTATTCCTTGATTGCAGGCACAGAATTCAGACAATTAGAGTTGTGATTCATACTGCAAACCAGTTCGCCCTATTCTAGCTTAGTGAATTAGCCAACTTTGGGTTCTAAACCTACTTAGTCCTCCAAGATAATTTCATTACTATGATCTCTGGGGAGACTTGGATAGCAAATTTAGAATTAACTAACACCTGTGAAGCATGTTCATCAAATTTTCTTTTTGCAAGATTCAGTTTTAGCAGTGAGTGCTACTTTGTGTCACCGCTGATGATGACAGGACCAGTCAAAATAAGTTTTGACGACTGGAGACCGGAAACAGGTTAGACTAAGGTCGCTCTTTGTTTCAAGCAATGTGGGGGAAAAAAAAATCAATTTTCACCTCTGGAGCTGCTTTTCAAATTCTCACCAACTTTGGAACAAATTCCACCCAACTCGTTACAAATTGGAAAGAAGAGGACAAGTCTGGTGACCGTGTACGCCCGTGCTTGCATGTGTATATGTATTATCAACTTAATTTTATTTTGGTTTAACTTGTTAGGAATTGCGAAGTATTGTTAGTGTTTCCAAAGTTAAGACTAGTTAATGTGGTATATGGGCACATTGCATTGAGTTTAATTCAGATTCAAGGGCTTAGGATGGAAACAAACTCCCAAGATGTAGACCTGTTGGCAAAGGTTAGACGCGGGTAAGAGTCAGACGCTCGAATGAGTGATCAAGTGGAAGTCAAGATCGGGTAACGATTTCCTTAGCAGAAATGAATGAGCACATCAACAAGATGTCACATTTTAAGCATGGACGCCACCTAACAATCTCCACCATTATTGCTTCTTCAAAAGTGATCTCCTCGATATCAATTGGCAACCCATTATTACAACTGAAATGGTTGCATGAATACTCATGACCGATTGCATAGCTATGGAGGATTTCCAAACTAGCCAATCATAGGATGTTCCTTGGTTAATCTAGAGGCATATATAAGGCGTGTCGTCTTTTACTGCGTGCAATGCATGTGTATAAACAAACATCATTTAGTTATACTGATGTCATGTAACAACGGAGGAGATCTATATAACCTAACCTAATTAATCAACAGAGAGGAGAGAGATTTATATTACCTAATTAATCATTTTATATTACCTTATTAATCAACAGAGAGGAGAGGAAGAAGAAATGAAGACAAAAGGAAGAAAATATAATAGAATGGAATACAATAGGGAATATGTGGTACACGGTAAGCGCATATAACACTAGATTATAACATAGAGCACACTACATGACAGTAATTGCATCACACACACACACATATATATATATATATATATATATATAAGGGATGATACAACATATTGAGAGGACATTCACTAAAGGATAGTAACGCCTCATTTGTTTGCACCTAATGGAGACGTTAAGTGCGTTTGTTTTTAAAGTCTGAATTTTAATTATTCAGATCTTAATCATCAAGTGTGTTTTTTTTTACTTCACAACCACTTAATGAGTCTGAATATGTCTGTATGATTAAGATCTGTAACAGAGACTTAAGTTCATTAAGATGCTATCATTCATATTCATTATTAACTACTGCTACCGCCTACCGTTATCAACTACCACCGTGCCGCCAGCACCACACCACCATCATCAATCATAGCTGCCACCATTATCGACTATCACCACCCACCATTTCCCCCCCTTCCCCCACCATCATTCTCAACCACAATCAACACCCATTCACTTCAACTACCACAACTAACTACCCGATCATCATCAACAATCACAACCGACACTGTCCATCATTATAAACTATCACCACCACCACCTTCCTTAATCATAACTACCACCACTACCCGCCATTATTAACTATCACCACCCACCACTGCCATCCTCAATCATAATCTCCACCATTACCAATCACCACTGATTACTACCCTGAACCACCACCATCAACCAAAACTACCACCAACCACCACTTCTAGTCGGCATTCACCCGTTAGCCATTACCACCAATAGCTATTATATTTTAAAAAAATATATATTTTATTGATAGAATATTAGATTAATTAGTATTTCATTTGAATTTTATGCTTATTAATTTTTAAATAAAGATAAATCTAATACATTCAGATGTGAAAAATCAAGCAGTTTTAATCATTTAGTATTCAGATCTTAATATTCAGTTGTGTATTCAGATTCAGATGTCTTAATCTTAATATAGATCTTGATATTCCGATATGTATTCAAATTCAGACGTCTTAATCTTAAAAAAATCAAATGAGGACTAAGATTACTTAACCGTATTCAGTTGTACGCGAAAGCATCATTTCATATACACATACATTTAACCAGTATTCAGGATTTTGGGTTGGTGAATGCTTAGCTCTTTTGATGTTTTTACAACTATCACATGTATAAGTGTACAACTAATTGAACACGGCGATGAAAAAAGTTAATGAGAAATTTATATTAATATTATAGACGCCGTGAATCTATGATGAAAAACACAATTGATGAGGTGAATTTTCGTCTTCAGTAAAGATCGGACTTTTGAGTTTTTCGTTTTTCTCTTTGCTATAGAGAATTAGGCAAAATAAAATAAATTTAAAAAGGGGAGAGGTTAAAACAAAATTCAGCGAAAAAGAAGTCTAGAACAAAAATAAAAAAGAGTAGTATGGGGTAAAAAGGGGTGGCTACTGGAAAGAATAAAAAAGAGGACCTAATTTGGAGCATTATGATTTTTTTAATAGTGAAAACCCATATTCTAATTGGTGTGTTTTACCGTAGGCATCGTGATTCTCAACTCTTTATTCCATTTACAGGAATAGTGAACTACAAACACATACAGGATCATAAGAGTTTTGCATGAAGAGTTGTATTGAGTAATGAAAAGTTGTTGCTTAGTTATGAAATGGCGACCAATGATGTTCACCTTCTATACAATAAAAGGTCCCCATCCGTTTGGTGGTTATATCGATAGAGAGAGCTTTTAAATTTAACAGACCCTCAACTTGCATACCATATCCACAAATAAGGAATTGGTTCCCAACTATAAAAGATCCAGAAACACGAATTGCTACTCCATCTTGGCCATGACTACCATATTGAAGTTTCTCCACAATTTGCGCACGACAAGCTTTTCTAGAGGCCATTCACCAGCTAATGTCTTCTATATATTGGAAAAGGTTGAAAAGATGCTGCTGTGGCCAATGGATTCTTTCCCGCCAAAGCTGAAAGTGGAGCATACTGTTAAGTGGAAGCCATGGAAGCTTCGAGATGCAAGAATCAATAGGAATCAGAGAATGATAGAGAGAATTGAAATATCTTCCTAGTATTAGAAATGAGTTTTCAATGCTTTGTTATTGTTGAGAGTATGAATGTATTAGTTAGTGAAGTAACTTAAGCTAACTAGAGTTTAGTCTAAGAGTAGTTTAACTAACTATAGTTAGCAATAGTTAGTCAACTGTATTAGTATATAAAGGGTAGTTAACACTGTACAAAGGCAGTTATATTTTCGATAATGAAGCAGAGCTTTCTTCTTCCCCAATTTCTTCTTCCCCAATTTCTTCTCTTCATCTCTTAGTCTAAAATTCAGCTTCGATTCACAAATTTAACATGGTACCAGAGCAGATTACTGATTGATTCTAAGGATTTCTTTGATAAGTCGAAGTAAATCGAGAGAATCAACTAATATCTCCTTCATTCTATTCATTTTTGCTTTTCTTCAGAGGTTCGTGATCGGAACCCTAATTTTTCGATTTGATTGAGTAATTGCGAGTGAATTTCTATAGTATCCATGGCGATTGACGATAATTCTGGTGATAGAACCAATGCAACACCAATAGGACATGTTCTCGATCACAATCACCCGCTCTATCTGCATCTATCTGATGGACCAGGTTCGTTGTCAATTGGTTTATTGTTAACTGGAATACAAAACTACACGTTGTGGAGTCGATCGATGAAAGTAGCTCTCTTAGGAAAGAACAAATTGTGTTTGGTAGACGGTACCACCTCAAAAGGTGATTTTGGAGATGGATTAGCTCATCAGTGGGATCGTTGCAATGCAATTATTACTTCGTGGCTGATGAGCAACGTTAATTCACATCTCCTTACTGGTGTTTTGTTCTCAGAACATGCTCAAACTGTTTAGGCATGAATTAAGGAACGATTTGATAAAGTAAATGCTTCGAGAATTTACTACTTGCACAAAGAAATTTTTACTTCAACACATGGGATTTCATCTGTTTCAGTTTACTTTACGAAATTAACAGATCTATGGGCAGAGTATGATGCAATATTACCACCACCTCCTTTTAAGGATTGTGTTGAACAACTGGAATTTCAGAGATTACTGCAATTCTTAATGGGGTTGAATGATTTTGAGCAAGCCAGAAGTCATATTTTGATGATGCCTAATGTTCCTTCTATTAACCAAGCATACGCTATGATAGTCCAAGATGAAAGCAGAAGAACAATTTCAAATAACCATTTTAACACTCATACAGGACAAGTAGAGCCTACTGCTATGTGTACACTTCACAATCGGGAAATAAACCAAGGAGGAATTTTGGCATAGAATGTGAATTTTTCCACCAGAAGGGGCACACAAAAGCAAGCTGCTACAGGTTGATAAAGTGTGAGTTCTGTAACAAGTCAGGTCATTCGAAGGAGAATTGTTACAAAATAGTGGGCTATCCATCTAATTTCAAACCTAAGAGAAGGGCTAATGCTGCAGCACAAGTAGAAAGCAATGTTTCACAGGAAGTACATTGATCACGCTCAACTATGTCTTATAAAAATACTAAGCGGGCGTTGCAAATATAATCTCAGTATTTCGCCCAGAGTCGAATCCCACAGGGAATTAACCTATCAACTATAGTTATTAGACTCACTTGATTCTTCGTAATCAACTTCCCAAAGGTTGAGAATAACAATTTGTTGGTATTTGTACTCACTAAACTAAATGAAATTAAGTAAACTAAAAGATAACTAATACTGAGTTGTAAACAAATGCGAGAAGGATCTAAGGTTATAATTTCCCCCGCTGATGAAACCCCATATTGTATATTTCCTATTGTTTGGCCTAATTATCTCTATCAATCATGAGTACTTTTTCTACCGTAAATCTCTTGCGAGCAATTAGGATAATTTACTAGATGCACTCTCTCGAGCTACACTAGCTAGCTTTTATTACAGCTCACTTTAGATTGCACCCAAGGTATCGTTATTCCTAATCCAAACTAAAACCCTCGGTTATGGATCCCTCCTATACTTTGGGAGTGGTGTTGTTCAACAACTACCTAAATATGCACTCTCTCCCGAGCAGATACATACTAAATAGGCACAGCTAATTGAGGGCCCTTCAATCAACTACAATAAGAACTTAGTTGAACAAATAGAGATTGAAACCTAGCAAACTATATTAATATAACAATATTTTCATCCTCAACGGGTTCCACCAAACCTTAGACTAAATAGATTAGCTACTCATAATTGTACTGAAAATAACAACAGAAGAATTCATCAACAATGACAAAACTACAAGGAAAAGAGATGAGATTTGATGCCCAATTGCCCTCCTTGCCTCTTACCTTTGCTTTTCTTGAACAAGACTCCAAACCTGATTTTAAAATCTCTCTTTTGGGCGAGTTGAACCTTATATAGGTTAAGCGGAATTGTCCCGAGCTTCCAAGTTTACCCCTGAAAATTAACGTGTTCGCCTGTACTAGCGCGCCCACGCTAATCATCGTGCTACTGGGCGCACTAATGCCAATACATTTTGCCTGGGATCGCTGGACTAGCGCGGTCGCGCTAAGACCGCGCTAGTGGACTTATAATTTGTCCCAACAGTTTTTCTTCCTTCTTTTCATAAGTTAAATATTCCAAGGGCCTTTCTCCTTCAATTTGGCTCCAAACACCATCCTAGGCCCTCATAAGCGCATTTAGCTCCTGCAAAACATAAAATCAACAATTAGAGCCATTTTATCATCATTTCACACTCTTAAGACAATGAAACATCATTAAGTTGGAGTACAAATATACACTAAACTACGTGAATTTAGCCTATTATCATACATAAATGATTTCCAAAACATATGTTCACAAATGAACAGTATTCTCAGATTTTGCAACTATTGAACAAAAGCTCAATTGGTGAATCCAGTGGTAATATAACAGCTATGTAAGTTACTTTTCTTTATAATAACATTAGCATTCCTAAGTGGATTGTCAAACCATATGATAGGAAATAAAGGTTTGCTGCATAGTGGAATACAAACAGAAAATGCAAGACAGGTTTAACTACCAACAAGGGATTCTGCCAAGATTACACACATAGGGGATTGTCAATTGTCAGGAGGTGACACTATTAAGAATGTCTTATGTGTCCCTGCCTTCAAGTTCAATCTTTTGTCTATCTCCAAGGTGACAAAAGATCTGAACTGTTTTGCTTCCTCTTTCCCACATTCTGTGTATTTCAGGACCTCTTGTCTGGGAGGGTGAAGGAGATTGGTAGGGAAGAAGAAGGTCTATACACCATGATGTCAGCGGAGTCACATAGAAGGATGCATTCTCACAAGGCATTTACAGTGTTGAAGCAAGGAGATCCAGATATATGGCACAAGAGAATGGGGCATGTGCCTCTACCAGTTATTAGGAAACTACAATGTCTTAGAAACAATTTGGATTTCAATAATGCTCATAGATGTGAGATTTTCCCTTTGGCAAGACAAACTAGAATGCCTTTTCCAGTAAATGCTACTAGAAGTATTGAAGCTTTTTAACTAATTCATATGGATGTTTGGGGACCTTACAAGGTTGCTACCTATAATGGACTTGGATTTTTTTGATAAGACTAAAATCTGGTGTAGTTTTCATTCTTAAAAATTTTCTTACTATGGTTAAAACTCAGTTTGGGAAGTCTGTTAAAATGTTCAGGTCAAATAATGAGAGTGAGTATTTCAATACTCATTGTAGGGAATTGTTTCAGCTACATGGGATTTTATACCAAAGTTCATGTCCTTACACACCTCAGCAGAATGGGGTAGTAGAAAGAAGACATAGATACATTTTGGAGATTGTAAGGGCTATCAGATTTCAGGGTCATTTACCAGCCAGATTTTGGGGAGATTGCATTGAGACAACTGTAACATTATCAATAGGGTGCCATCCACTGTGCCTAGTAACAAGTAACCCTTTGAAAAGTTGTATCGCATACATCCTTCTTTATCTCACTTAAGAATCATAGGGTGCTTATATTTTGCTTCACTATTGCCTAATACTGATAAGTTTGGGCCTCGAGCTGTGAAGTGTGTGCTATGGGGTATGCATCACTCCAGAAAGGATATAAGGTTCTTGACCTTGAGCACAATATATTTTTCATTAGAAGAGATGTAACATTCCTTGAAGATGATTTTCCTTTCCAGAACCCAAATGAGGGAACTGATCAATCCTTCCTAGATGATTTGAATATGAGAACACTCTATGATCATAGTACTATAGATCATGAGTGTTATCCATACCCTACATTAGCTCTTGCCACAGATTCATCCATTGTTCCTACTCCAGAGTGTTCCCCAGTACTCAATTCAGATCATGGACATTCAGAGACTTCTCCAAACTATTCAATCCCTCCAGCATCAAATCCTCCAATTTTTGAGCCAGTTGCAGTTCCAGAATTGAGTACACTACCTGTTGAGGTTGCTAGAAAGTCAAGTAGAACCTCTAGATCTCCCATTTGGCTCAAGGACTATGTAGGAGTTGATAAAGGTACAAAAAGTAACAGTTGCAAATATCCAATAGTTGCTGTCATAGGCTATGATCAACTGTCACCAAAGTATCAAAGTTACCTATCTCAACTCTCTTCATAAAAAGAACCTAATAGCTACTATGAAGCTGCAAAGGATAAGAGGTGGATTAAGGCTATGCAGGCAGAAATAAAGGCACTTGAGGATTACAAAACTTGGGAGATAGTACCACTGCCTCCTGGGAAAAGATCTATAGGGTGAAAATGGGTATACAAGATCAAGTACAAGGCAACTGAAGAGGTTGAGAGATTTAAGGCATGACTTGTAGCCAAAGGATATAATCAGAAGGAGGGGTTGAATTACCAGGAAACCTTTTCACCAGTGGTGAAAATGGTGACAGTTAGGAGTGTGATTGCCTTAGCTGCTGCCAAGCACTGGACCATCCATCAAATGGATGTGTACAATGCTTTTCTTCAAGGTGATTTAACTGAAGAGGTATTCATGTGCATTCCACCTGGTTTTGTGGGGGAGAAACAACAGATCACTGGTATGTAAATTGCATAAGTCACTCTATGGAGTTAAGCAAGCATCTTGACAATGGAATATCAAACTCACTGCAGCACGACTTGCATAAGGATTTCAACAAAGTCACCTAGACTACTATTTATTCACCAAAAGATCTTCAGGGCAACTTGTGGTAGTTCTTGTGAATGTAGATGATCTTATCATCACTGGATATAACTTGGAGCTGATATAGAAGACTAAATCACAGCTGCATGATAGCTTCAAAATCAAAGATTTTTGAGAGCTAAAGTATTTCCGGGGAATTGAATTTGCTAGAAGTAAAGAAGGGATCTTAATGCATCAGAGGAAGTATAACATGTAGCTAATTGATGATCTGGGTTTATCAGGTTCTAAACCTATAGTTCACTTTTGGAATTGAATACCAAGCTGACCACATTGGAGTTTGATGCACACACAAGCTCTACAAATGATGATACTCCATTAGAGGATCCGGGACCATACCAAAAATTACTTGGAAGGCTGCTATACTTAACAATCACTAGGCCGGACATTTCATTTACAGTTAAAACACTGAGTCAGTTTATGCACAGTCCTAAATCTTCTCATATGGATGCTACTCTTAGGATTGTGAGATATATAAAAAACTGTCCTGGCTTAGGGGTGTTGATGAAAGCTAACTGCTTTGGCTCACTAGTAGCCTTCTGTGATGCTGATTGGGCAGCTTGCCCCAACAGTAGGAGGTAAATAACATGCTATATAGTGAAGTTTGGTGATTCCCTCATTTCATGGAAGTCCAAGAAACAATCAACAGTTTCCAGAAGTTCTGCTGAAGCAGAATATATGAGCCTTGCCTCAACAGTGGCTGAGATTATTTGGCTTACTGGTTTATTTAAGGAGTTAGGGGTTGCTCAACAGAATCCAGTTCCTGTGTATTGTGATAGTAAATCAACAATCCAAATTGCAGCTAATCCTGTCTTTCATGAATGGACCAAACATATAGACATCGATTGTCATTTTGTGCGTGAGAAGATCTAGTCAGGGTTGATCCACACTGTTTATGTCAATACTGCAGATCAACAAGCTGATATTCTTACCAAAGGCTTGAACAGAATGCAATATAGCTATTTGTTATCCAAGCTAGGAATGAAGAACATCTTCACCTCCTCTAGCTTGAGGGGGGGGGGGGGGGGGGGG